>JAESUZ010004195.1:0-92801 GCA_017311185.1 Proteles cristata cristata
TCTCTGGCGAGTCTGTGGGTGGGGGGGCTGAGGGGGAGGGATGCCAGGGAGACCCGGGGGGAGTTCGGGGGGGATGCTGGGGAGACCCGGGGGTGGGAGGGACCCTGTGGAGGCTGAGGGGAGGAAGGGGGGCAGAATGGATGCTGGGGAGACCTGGGGGCGGGCAGGGGGACACCGTCCCCTCCCCATCGCAGCCCCGGCCCACTGGGGAGAGCCTGAGCGTGCCTCAGCCTGCCGGGGCTCCTCCGGGGGGCGGGGGGCCGAACGCAGCACAAGCGCCTGGGCCGCCTGTCACTGTGTCCCGGTGCCGCCAAGAAGCGGGTGTGGCCTCCTCGGGGGCCGGGGTGAGCTGACCCTGTCCTGCCGCCCACAGGTGCAGTGTCACAGCTACACGGGATACTGCTGGTGCGTCACGCCCAACGGGAGGCCCGTCAGCGGCACGGCCGTGGCCCACAAGACGCCCCGGTGCCCGGGTAGGTGCCCCCGCACCCCGTCCTGACCCTCACCCTGTGTGCTGGCGACGCAGAGGAAATGCGGAGTAGGTGGCGGCGGGGCCTGACAGCCGGGCTTGTGTCCCGCACAGAACCTCAAATAGCACGAAAAGCCAGGTCTGAACATGGAAGGTTCTTTGACTCAGGATTCTTAGTATTTTAGGAATGACCACAAGGGCTGTAGTCAGCAGTGCAGAACGTGTTTTCTTTGGCAAAAAAGAAAAAAAAAAAGAAAAAGGAAAGTTCTGGTTTTGTGTGTATATGTTTGCAAAGAAAAAGAGGCCCATTCTTCACAGTTCCAGCCACAGATGGTTTATTTGTGTTATTTTATCCCTCCTTGGAGGGCTTGGTGCACGAAGGTAATCTTCCTGGCAGGAGAGACTATGAAATCGTCCATTTTCCATTAATATTTTACCAAAAATGATATAAATGATTCACATCATTTTTGAGAATGTTTTGCAGCTTGAGTTGTGATTTTTTAAAAAAAAAATTAAGTGTTTCTTTTTGAGAAAGAGAGAGACCGAGCTCGAGAAGAGCAGGGCAGAGAGAGAGAGAGGAGACAGAATCTGAAGCAGCTCCGACTCTGAGCTGTCAGCACAGAGCCCGACACGGGCCTCAAACTCACGAACCATGAGACTGTGACCTGAACTGAAGCTGGACGCTTAACTGACTGAGCCTCCCAGGCGCCCTTTGAATTGTGATTAATTGGCTGTGGGGACCTATCAGAGCATCTGTGAAGGGGTTTCATGACCTTTGCACTGAGGTCCCTAGATTAGACTGTGGTACAACATAGCCACAGTGATAATGAAGTTCAGGGCATAGTCCTGATACTTCGTGTAAAATATTGAAACATTTAAATTGAGGACTTACTTTTAGACTTATTTTTTTATTTAAAGGTCAGGCACCTTCTAATTAGGGATTCTGCTCATGATTCAGACGCTTCTACCAGCAGCCAAGACACAGCCAGAACTCATAACTGCCCAGCCCGATGACATCTGTAATTAACAGCAACACGAAACCTAATATTTCCAGTGACTGGTCATCACTTAAAAGCCACGGGGTGTGCATGATGCGGAATTAAAATATATTTATTTCAAATAACTATTTTGTTATCCAAGCGCTAAAAATTGCTGACAAATATTTTTAGTGAGCTAACGTTTGCACCTAATAATTCTTGTGCAGACTCACGGAGTAACTGAAGGAAAGGAGAGAATGGTACCCGCCGTGGCCTCCATGTGGGTCCCTCGCTCTGGGACGTACTTTCACAGACTTACTTCATCTCAGGCGTGTGGCAACAGTTTGCATGGAGCCTTATTGTTCACAGGAGAGGGCCAGGGGGATTTCTATTTTCTGTGATTTTAGTGATACCGTTTGAAAAATTAAGCTGCGTCTAAAAGGTCTTTATCGGAAAACCATGTACAAAATTGGCTGAATTTTTTACATTCTCCAAACCTTTGTTTTTGGAATCAAACCACTGTACTGTGACTCATGTGTTTTTCCAAGCAGGTACTAGTGATTATAATTTAACTGTATAGACAGACTCCATTTCCTCACTGTCCGTGTGGATTCTGGGGTCCACATGATGGATTATGAAAAACAGCATGCTCAGAAGTCCGGGGTCTCTTGTGTGGGAAGCAAGGGAGAAGCTCAGTGTTCCAGGGCAGGGTCGGGGTGTGGACGGGGCCGGCTGTCCTCTCAGACCCTCTCTCCACTTCCACGGTTTGGGGGCTGTGACCTTGGGGTGGCTGGCCGGTACCCCCTCACACCTGCTGGTGCTGCTGGTGCATTGAAGAACTTCCCAGGAGCTGTAGGAAAGCCTCTCAGCCCCTGCTTCAGCCGTGCCCTTACTCTGTGCAAACGCGGGAGTGGAGAGCAGGGGCCATGCTCAGAAGCTCTGCAGGGCTGTGGGGGGTTGTCGAGAGGGTCAGACCAGGGGGTTTCGGGACGCTGGAGCTCACGCATGCACGCGCCCCGCCCAGGCCCGCTCAGGCACACACGCACATGAACAGTGTATGATGGACTCTTGCATAACGAGGGTGGACTTCTCCCCAGAGGCTGACAGCCTCGCAGGCCCTGCAGCGCGGAGGGGCGATGGGACCGCACTGTGCATGGGCCGGGACGCAAATGCGCCGCAGGGGCTCAGGGTTTGGTCCGCAGACAGCCAGGGACTCTCTGTGTGCACCCCCCCTCACTGGTGCCCCGGCTGGTCCGTCGTGGCTAGTGTCCATTAGCCACGGCTGTAAACGACGGCCCTGGTTTGCACCTGGTTTATTGGAATTGGGTGAGCCTCAGTGTTCAGCAGCTGCCTGCGCCCTGGAGTTCACACCAAGCTTACCCTGTAAATACACGCTATAAACATGTAAAACCTGGAAAAGAGGTTTAAAATGTGGCCATAAAGAGTAACTGTCACTTAGAACGTGCACGTGTGTGTATTATGAACACGTGCTGACACAGGAATGGACCACAGCGCAGGGAGGCAGATGCCACGTGTTGGCGAGATTTCAGCGGGACAAGAGCCCCAAGTCTTCCTCCTTCTCCCAGAAGGACTGTCGGAAGAAGGGTTCCTTTATTCTATCAATATGTATTTTCAAGCCATTACTACAAAATAGCCAAACTCCCATTAATTGATAAGAAAAATGAGATGACACTAGCAAACAATGGTCCAAAGTTTTAAATGGGGAGCATTTCAATTTTTTTTTAACATTTATTCATTTTTGAGAGACAGAGACAGAGTGTGAGCAGGGAGGGGCAGAGAGAGAGGGAGACACAGAATCGGAAGCAGGCTCCAGGCTCTGAGCTGTCAGCACAGAGTCCGATGTGGGGCTTGAACTCACAAACTGTGAGATCGTGACCTGAGCTGAAGTCATACGCTTAACCCACTGAGCCCCCAGGCGCCCCTTAAACAGGCAGCATTTTATAAAGAAAGGAAGCCTGATGGCCAGCGATCAGGAGAAGTGTTGAGGCTCATGTACCAGGGAAATGCACATGAACTTACAGCGAGAGTCCCCTACACACCACCCAGTTAGCAGCAAAGAAAAAGCGCTCCGTGACGTGCCCGTGAGCGCCGAAGTGCAGAGCCTCCCGTGGGAGGCTGCAGCCACTGGGGCAGAGCCCGCGTGCCCTTCCCGTGCGGTGACGCAGCGCCGCAGGGCCCCCGAGACCCGCACTCACGGCTGCAGCAGGGGAGACCCAGGCCCCCGGGCGTCCACGGCAGCGTTCGCTCTAACAGCCAGATCCGGGAGGTGGCTAGATGTCCGTGGGGCCCGTCGTGGTTCGCTCCGTTCATGCCGGCGCGTGGCTCCAGTGCGGTCCCCAGGGGAAGCCTGGAAACACACACCACAGGGGTCCGTTTAAAACCGGAACCCAGACAAGAGTCCCCTCCGGCACTCGAAGAAGCCTCGTCGGGTGGGACGCCACAGAGACAAGTGCGGAAGGGCCGTCGCACGGATCACAGCACCAGGGCGGGGCTAGCGCCAGAGCGGGGTTGGACCGGGGCCCCCTCCCCAGAAGGAGAAGCTGTTTCTCTGCATCTTCAACAATAGTCTGTCTTGCTCGGCCTGTTTGTGTGATTCTAGGCAGGAGTGCAGCATTTCACAGGTAGAGGAAGACTTAGAAGGTTAAAGAGTCCATAGCACTGGCAGAGGTAACACACTAAGCTAAATTCCTCCTGAGGCCTCGCGGCTCCCTGACCTCCTTCCCTGAGGGTCTCCTCGGAGGGAAGGGGCGCCCGGGCTCGAGATGCTGCAGGAGCCTTAAGGAAGGACGCACCGGAGGCGGGAAGGGAGGGACGGGATGGAAGAGGCGGAGGTGACGATTTGGGGATGAGCGGCTGTGCGTGGCCTCTGTGACGGTGTGCAGGGGCGGGGCGGCAGGCCTGGTGCCCGCCCGTGGCCCCTGGGTGCTGGCCGGCACCCCTGGGTGCTGGCCGGCACAGCAGCCTAGGTGGGGGTATTTGACGGCGAGGACTCTGCCCAAGGCCTCCGTGCTTCAAGGGACAGAGCTAGGATTTAAATCTGTGTCTTTCTGCCTCTATAGCCCACGTTTTCAGTCAAGAGCAATAATGCAAGACGTGGGCCTTGAATGCCTTATTGAGAACGTGTGTAAGTCCCTGTTTGAGATCCACGGCCACGTGGAGGTTTTGTGGAAGGTACTCAGAGCTGCCTGCGGCCCCTCCACCCCCCACGTTAGTGCCTCGGTGCTTCTGACAACCTGCCGTCTACTTTAATCAGCTCTAATCAAGGATGGTCCCTTGGGGTGAGGACTCTGCTTGGATTGACACCAGTGAGTGATCTGCTGGGTCTTTCCAGCCATGGCCTGCGAGAGGCTGTAAGAGGCAGGGGCTCAGTGGAGGGGAAGGTCGGGGGGGCCCAGCCCTTCTGCCCTGGGGACCCCCTTTCCTGGTGACTGGGTTATTGAACGTGGCGAACTCCTAACCCAGTAATAAGCTCCTGCTCCAGTAAGTCGTGGTGAGCGAGACCCGCTGACCTGGGGCTCACGCCGAACGTCCAGCTGCCCCTTTCTCCCGAGGAGTCCGTACCCTGTCATCGCTGATTCATTTATTTGCTGTTAAGGATTTGCCAGGCAGGGCGCGTGGGGCGCCGGGGCCTCTGCAGACACGCGGTCACGGCTGGGAGCGTTAGCTGAGGGCTGCAGGCCCGCGAGAGGGTGGCTTGCTGCTGGGCGGACGTGAACTGGGGAGGGACAGATGGTTCTGGGAAGGTGGTTCAAGGTTCTGGAGAGTTCCGGCTCCTTGCTTTCCTCCTGGCCGAGCGTGCTTCTGAGGCGGGCGTGGAAGGTGAGCCTGGGGAACGGCGGGAGCCTTCTCCCTGCGTGCAGCGAGCGCGAATGCCCGTCGCAAACAGCGTGTGGCCTTGAGAGTATGTAGGACCAGAGAGCTGCCCTCTGAACTGCACCCAGAGGCCCTCCAGGCCTCGCCTGCTGGAAAGCGGGTGCTCCTGGCTGGTGGCTGGGGATTTATACGCTCGCCTTGCCCTGTGGCTCGAGGCCCCCGGGTCTGCAGACGGCCCTCTGCTCAGGGTCTTTTCCTGCGCGGGGGATGCTCGGGACATGAAGGGAATGGCGGGGAGCTTGCCCGTCCTCTGTGCTGGTGAGGGGCCGGGGTAACATCTCCATCTGTGCACCGCTGATTAGGGCTTCTTCTGTAAGGATTTGCCCCTTTCTTCTTCCTTCTAAAGGTCTGAAGACTAACGCTGCTGGGGGCAGGGTGGAGGTCAGAGACAAAGGACCTTTCTCCGAGGGAGGATTGTGCAGCTCGCCTATTCGCTATTATTTGGAAATAGCTTCAGGGTTTTAATCTCATCTCTCTTCTGTGACTGTGCACCGTGGCCATGAGCTTATTCCTGGCAAGAGTCCAAAGTGGTTTGAGACAGTGTACAGTGAACCCACATGTGCGCATCTTCATGTTACGGTGCCCCCAGATTCTTCCTGTGCAGCTCTGCTTGGGATATGTGCTTGAGTCAGCTACAGACTTGGGGATACAGGGGAGCAGAGGGGGGTCGTCCTGTGATCCGCCTCCCCCTTCTTAAACCAGGGTGGGCTATGGGGAGAGTTCTCGGGCGCAGGATGGAGATCCTGTTCACCTGATATTGCCACGCCCGGTATTCCCGTGCCTTCTCGTGGCGCGGGACAGAAAGTCACCTCTCGGGCCTTACTTGTTCCCTGGCGGGTTTTGTGACATCAAATATGGCTCCCTCCATGTCCGTTATCAGAGGGTTTGCATTACCTTGGACGGGAAGGAGTGAGTTCCTGGGCCTTTCCTGGGGCCGATCGCACTCACACAGTCCGACTGCTTATCTGGGCAACTTGTACGTCTGGGTCGGGGAAGGCCCAGGCGTGAATGCAGAGTGTCTGCGTGAGGTGTGGTTCGCAGAGAGTGGTCCTCCCTCTTGTCCACACTGCCTGCTGCCCTGGCCTCTACCTGGAGCACAGCAAGGTCACATTTCTGTGGACATCCTCATCATTTCCTCCTTATTTTAATGTTTTATTTATTTCTGAGAGAGAGAGAGAGAGAGACAGCGTGAGCAGGGGAGGGGCAGAGAGAGAGGGAGACAAGGAGTCTGAAGCAGGCTCCAGACTCCAAGCTGTCAGCACAGAGCCCGACGCGGGGCTCAAACCCACGAACCGTGAGATCATGACCTGAGCCGAAGTCGGACGCTTAACTGACTGAGCCACCCAGGTGCCCCTCTCCTCAACATTTCTGAAAATTTTCACTTCATAGAGAGAAGCTAACTGTTTTTTTCATTTTTCGTGAATGAATTTCCCTGACACTAAGTTAAGGACCCTGCACACCTGAGGAATTTGAAGGAAATTCATCTAGCACAACCGAATTTCCAAGCATCAAAATCAATAGCTGCAGCTGGCTTCTAACATCTCCCATGTGTTTCTTTATGAAGATTATGGAAATGCAAATTCACAGCTGCATAGTGTGAATTGGGAAGGGTACCAATCAGAAGGAGGCCCTTTTCCCCCTCAAAATGGCTTTTTCTTTTTTTTTTTAATTTTTTTTTTTGAATTTCTAGGAGAGAGAGAGAGACAGCGTGAGCAGGGGAGGGTCAGAGAGAGAGGGAGTCACAGACTGAAACAGGCTCCAGGCTCTGAGCTGGCAGTCAGCACAGAGCCCGACGCGGGGCTCGAACCCACGAACCGCGAGATCATGACCTGAGCGAAAGTCGGACGCTTAACCGACTAAGCCACCCAGGCGCCCCAGATAGTGGAAATTTCTGAAGGCATCGAATCGACACACAAAGTAAGATCAGGGTGTGAGCCAAAATCAAGAGTCGGACGCTCAACCGACTGAGCCCCCAGGTGCCCCACTGCATTTTTATTTTTATGTTTCAATCTACTAGGTTACTGTACTGTACATTTCAATTGATGGCTATAGTTGGTAATTGAGGCTCTCACAGCTTCCACACTCCAGGCTCTTTTTCCACACCTGTGCCTCAGTGTCTGTTGTGTCACATTAGTTACTGAATACATAGTCACTGAAGCTGTGAAAGGAGTCGGGAGATGCTGTGGGGTGACTGGTCCCCATGTCTGTATCCCAGCCCCAGGGGCTGTGTCCTTCCGGAGCCATTCTGTGCAAAGACAGACAAGGATGTGTGTTTTCTTTTAAGCGTGTTTAAGCGAGTAGAACTTATTTTCACAGCACCGTGTGTGGCAGCCGAGCTCCCGTGTGCCCGGCAGCGGCACGTCCAGAGCGTTCCTCGCCTCTGACGCTCCTGCAAGCAGGGGTCGAGGCTGGCCTCACCACACACAGGATGAGGCCCGGGAAGGGAACCCCAGAGCCACTGCCCTCTGTCGCGCGGGGCGAGCCTGGGCCTGGCCGCAGGCTCACCGACAGGAAATGGGTCTGTGTGGTTTGGTTTCTTGGCCATGGAAACAAAGAGCAATGGGAGGCAGAGTGGCGGCAGTGGCCTGGCCGAGAGGGGACGCAGATGCGCGGACGTGACGAGGACGGTGACACGTGATAACCGCGCCCACGGGAGCATGGGCCAGGCCTCTCAGTGCAGAGTGCGGTCCTCAAGTTTCTGTCCCAGGAGCGGCCCTGGAGGAAGGAGGCTGGGGTGTCTGTTTCTGATGAGTCTCAGGAGACGCGGATGCTCCTGGCGGGGACACTGGCCCTGGCCAGCCCCCTCCCGCCGTCTCCAGGTGAGGGGCAGGGTACCCACCTCGGTGTCTCTCCAGGTGGACTGAACATCCTGCTGGGGGCCTCTCTCTCCCCCCTGCTCTGTGACGGAAGGAGCGTGTGGCCACACCCCGTGGCTGTCTGATGACGGGAACGGTAGCATCGGGTGGTGAGCAGTCACCTGCAGCTGCTGGGATCCATCCGGGCCTCGGGCGAAGCCTACCCTGGGGCCCAAGTCTGGGCAGGAGGTCCCAGCGCCTCCCTGGGACAGGGCCACGGATGGCCTGAAAAGGCTCGGAGGTGCCATCTGGCTCTCCAGCCACCAGTGACCCCGACGGGCAGGGCTGCGGCTCGGAGGGGTCCTCGTGGCCCAGGGTGACCTACGCTGCTCTCCTGGGCCGTCGAGTTTGCGTCACGCCAAGGGACAGGGTGCCGCGCGGCAACTGCGGCTCCTTTCTGCTTTCCATCTGCCCAGCACTGTCCCCAAGGCCACCCTCACGTGCTGGGCATGGCCCAGCCTCATAGGATGGCTGTTGGGGGTGGGGGCAGGTCAGGGGCTGCTCGGCCTGGCCTTGCCCAAGGTTGCAGGGACTAGGAGTGTGGCAGACCAGCCCCTTTCCGTGTCTGAGGCGCTCAGCAATGAGACTGGCTCCGTGGAGTTCTCTGCCACGTGAGGTGCTCACGGGAACAAGAGGTAAACGGAGGCCAAGGAGGGGCGAGGGGTGGGACACCCAGGCTCACCTCAGCCAGCCCATCATGCCAAAGTTCTCCTTGAGCGGCATTCGATGCCTCCACTGCAAAGGCCTGGCCTGTCTCTTCAATGGGAACATGGCGTATCTGGGGAACACAGTTCACATCTCAAGAAATCGTGCTGCCAGTCATGAAATTCTTTTCTGCCCTTTGCTATTGCTACTGCTGGGCACAATAAGGCAAGTAGCTGGTGACGCCCTGCAGACATGGCGGTGGCTGGCGTGGCCAGCGTGGCCCCAGGGATACAGCGAGGTGCTTGGGCCTCAGGGTAGGTTGCTGGGAGGCAGCTGGTGCAGTGGAACAAGACCAGACGATGCTGTGCTGTTTGAGCCCCTCAGAGAAAGACATGTGGCTCTGTCAGCCGGGAGGGGGCAGAGCTTGCCCTGGTCATGGCCCCCCACCCGCTGTCCACGGGCACGGAGGTCTGCAGGCGTCTCTTCCTCCTGGGCCCGGGAACGGCTGCTGCAGAAGCAGGGGCTCCCTTGTGGCCTCTCCAGGGGCCCAGCCTCACCAGAACCTGCATTAGGTTAGCGCCTGCTGCCCTCTCTCCAGCCCGTAGGGTGCCAAGCTGCATCATACCCTAGGTGGTAGTGTCACCTGTAGGGAAACTCAGGAAAATCCAGGGGAGTGAGTCCCCTTCGTCCGTTGGAAATGAGCCCTGACTGTGACCACTGCACTCCCATCACTCATGGGACCCGGAGGTCCATAGGTAGGGAAAACTGAGGTAGGGGCAAATAGCAGAAAGCTCCCCATTTCTCTCTGTGATTACTCTAAAGCCTGGATTCCTCAGGCGCTTAACTAAAATCTGTGGTTATTGAAGTCATGGTGTATGGAAAACCACCACCATCTAGATCGGGGGATGCTTCCCACTGTTACGTTCTGTATACAGTAGGTACATAATATCTAGTACTGGGTGCTACTTTCTGCTATGTTCTGTATACACTAGTTATATAACATCTAGTCTTACATCCAGGAAGGACGAGGGATTCGCTAGGCACTCCTGCACTATCTGCTAACACCCAGTAAGCATCATAGTTGAGCCTGGTGTTGAATCGTATCAGCCACTACCATGAGGATGAGCTGCCATGTTGCCCAGAGGAGGACCATGGCCTGGGCAGCCCCGAAGCAGGTCCCGTGGCGCAGGAGTGAGGAGCAAGCTCGGCTGCAGGATGATGAGACTCACGTTATTCCCTTTAAACCGTAGATACTGTTTTTCCCTCGTTTTTGAGGTTTCCTCCACCAGTAATGCATACTCTGTGAAAAAAGCCACCTCTTTTAAAATATTTTTTAAGTTATTATCAGAGAGACAGAGAGAGAAGTAGAGAAAGAATGCCACCTGTTTTAAAATAGCATTAAATGATCTGTATCTGTAAGAAATGACGTTGGTGAGACTTACCTTGGTAATCAATTCACAATGTATCTAAGCCAAATCATTGTGATGTGTGCCTTGAATTGATACGATGCTGTATGCCAATTATTTCTCAATAAAATTAGGCAAAAGGTAAAACAGCATTTAAAGGGGATGAGATCTCACAAATGGAGGGAATACAGCTGTGTCCTTTGAAATATGCACATGAATCTTTATGTCCCTGGGCAGCAATCAGGTCTTGCAGGCACAGCTACCAGCCCGGGGTTTACAAAGCTGTTTACTGTCTCCCAAGCCCCTGTTTCAATACCCCTTTCTGCAGCTACATCCTAAATTTTCGTCTGTCCCAAACTCTCGGGAATTCTCCAGCAAATCTTGTCTCCTGAGAGCTGTAGTGAGAGTGTGAGAGCAGCTGTCTGGTTCTGGTTTCGTGGACTGTACGTGGCAAACGGTTTTGCTGCATGGAGAGCGATATTCGGCCATTTTCCACATCCCTTGGGACAGGAAGTTGCAGGGAAGGAGGAGATTGGGGAGCTTTTTGTCCAGGGGCATTTGGATCCCCTTCAAATTCTGTCACAAAACACTTGAATTGTGGAGCAGGTTACCAGGGACACTGGACTCTGCTTTAAAATCATTTCTTCCACATTAAGAACAGGATGGAATTATTTTTGTATAGACTGGCTTGAGTAGACACCGAGTGGATTTAGGGGGTTAGTGAGCAAGGTCAACAGTGGTTGGTCTGGGAGACAGCAGGCCTGGGGGCGGAGGGAGACCCTTTCCCCTTTCCTGAGGCCCCCAGGTCCTCTGCCTCTTAGCTGACTGCGAATCTGCAACTTAAAGTCCTCGACCCTTAGATTACAAAATATTTTCTGTGGAGAAGTGCTGTCGTGCGGGGCATCGAATTATTATGTAGGATATTTACATTTAGCTAGAAATATTAAAGCCCAGATAGTTACGTTCAGACACATGAGTGGAATATTATCATTTCTAGGCAAAAGTACAAAACGTGTTTCGACTCCTTGCAGAAACAAGAGGAAGCTGAGGACGGAAGACCGTTCAGCCTTTTAAGAAATCTCAGAAAGGCAGGGCCCCAAGGCCTTAGGGGAAGACCACGCGTGGTCCCCCTGCACAGCCCGAGGCTTCTTGCAGAAGCAGAGCCCTGTGTTCTGAAGCCCGGAAGCCGCGCCGCCTCCGCCAGCGGCCGGAGGGCGGGAGCCGGCGCGGGCTGCCGCCGAGAACCAGGTCGTCTGCGAAACTTCCAAGCGCACGTGGCTCCGTTGTTTCACCGAATCAGGGCTGCCGGGGCCGGCGCGCCGCAGGGCCGGGCCACCAGCACGCAGACCCCGCGTGGCCGCGGGCGAGCCGCGCCTCCCGGGTCGCTGCTGCCGCGGCGCGCGGGGTTCCTCGCGGAGAAGGCGCCGCCTTCCGCCAGGTGTCGCGAGAGCCGGCGGCGTCTGCAAGCGCGTGTTGCCGTCCGTCGCGTGCGGTCCTTTCCGACGGTGCCGGCCGCGCGTCTCCCACGGTGGTGGTTACAGCCCGGAAACAGGAAGCGTGTCCTCAAGGCGTCGTGCGGTTTACGTCTTTGGTGTAAGTGATGGTTTGCGTGTCAGCCTCACGTTCGAGACCGTGAGGCCGCAGCCGGCCCGGGACGCGGACGCGCCCCAGCGGGTCCCGCCGGACGGCCGGGCCCCTTGTCGGCCTTCGGGAGCGGAGGGCGTGGTGGCGGCGCTGCGTCGCGCCGTTTCGCGCCGGCGGGCAGAGCGCGCAAGGCCTGCGGTCCGTCGCTCGAACGTCTGCGTGTGACGGATGTCGCAAGCGCTCGCGTTACTCGCCAGCCTCGCGGCTTCCCGCGCTCGTCTACACACGCGGCCCCTCACCCTTTCCCGTGGGACGACCCCCAGCCCCACCGCGTTTCTGGCAGAACTCTGTGTTACTTTGAAGACATGCCCTCCTTAGTTCCAGTTCCTTCGCTGTCCCCACACAGTGATGCACGTGTCGCTGAAGAAGCTGACGTGTTGTTTATTACAGTGTCAGGTCTGGCCCACTGCCGAGCAACGGCGGTAGGAACACTCTGGCTTCGTAGCTTAGGGCTTGTGACTGCAGCTGACGTTGTCACCGTGGGTCCTAGGTGGCTTGTTTAACCAGGACGTGACAGGCTCTGTGACCCATTGGAGGTGGAAGGAAGCTTGTGTGACGACTATGGACGGCCACTTGGCAGCCAGCGATAATTTATTCCTTCTTTCCCCCCTCAGGTTCCGTAAATGAAAAGCTGCCCCAACGGGAAGGCACGGGAAAAACAGGTAACTATCTTAAAATAAATTTTCATGATGATGATATATCACAGCTAATTCAGTCGATGCCTTAAGATAGCTTCTCAAGTTAAAATTTAAATGTGGACTAAGTGATAGGAGAGCTGATGCAGTTTGTTCTGTATTCGGTCAACACTGTTTTATTCCTCCCTTCAGACCGCCAGGGTCCTGTAGATGTGGGGCGCGTGACCCACGCCCGCCCGTGGGAGGGCCCTTCTGACGTGGCCTGTGTCGGGGCCACCAGTATGTGTTGCCTGGTGCCACAGTCTTTGCCCGGGGAGGGGCTCCCGTGTAATTCAGGAGTGTGGCAATCCTGAGGGCTGCTGGGAAAGAGGTGTCAACTCTTCCTTGTGAGAAAGAGGGGTACTCTTTTCCGTGTGTGACAGTCATGTCCCCTGGGACTGGTAGCAGCAGGTGGAACAGCAAGCCGTGTCCGTAGCGGTGGCTTCATTCCACACAGGCTGCGGCGCGCCCACCATGACCTTCCACGGGCCCCACCTTCGCCCTTCCCACAGCACATCCTTTAGACCCAGGGACACGTTTTTGCCTTTATGTCACGCCGACCTTTAATGTCAGAAGTCGTTTTCAAGACAGAATTAAAAAAATGTTTTAATACCAACATTTCAGGCAACTCTTTTTCTGATGTAGGTTATAGTATATGAACCAGTAATAGAGAAAAGTGACCTAAAGCAGAGTAGTGTGGAGTTTCACTCAAGCGCATTCCCTTTGGTGTGGCCTGAGAGCAGGGTGGGCCCCGCCGCTGCCCTAGGAGGATGTCAGAGTCCCCAGGAGTGCCTCAGGTGGGCACTGGGCACAGGCACCGAGAGGCACACGAGTGGTCTCATGAAAGGGGAGGTGGTGGTGGCCACGGAGCCTGTGGAGTAGGGAACACGCATAATGTACAACAGAAGAGCCTCATAATTGAGGAAAATGACGGGAAGTCATAGTCAGAACACTGGCTGGAGCGAGGGTGTATGTTTGGAAAAGGCGATAAAGTCGCCCAGAACAGCTTGGAGTTGAGTCTAAGATCCTGGGGAGGGCATGTCAGTATTTTTTAGAGACGAGGAAGGGACAGTATTCGTGATTGCAAATGTCAATCCAGTGCTCAGGGGAGGAGGAAAGGAAGGAAACGCTATTTCAGAGGGTGTTTCCTAAACCTGTTCCTGTGCGACACATGTCGAATCCTCTGTAAAAGTTAAACGAATATCCCTAGGGAATTGGCCTGTGGGCACAGAAGTTAACGTAAGGCAGGAATACACTCCTTTTTACTGAAGCCTCTTGACCTATGGATGCGCACACAACAGAGAAAATCCCTGAGATTAGGCAGCAAAGCTGGCTTGCGGATCAAAACGAGACGTTACAGATTCCAGTGGGGAAAATAAAAGGCACACGGCTCTCCGTGGTTTTGTTTCATTGTCTCCAGGCCGAGTTCAGTAGGTGCCAGTGTGTCAGTTACATTGGGGCAAAAGTCGGCCAGGGACCAGAGCGTGGCCGGTGGGGCGAGCAGGGTCACGGTGACAGAGAAGGGCCCCCCGTGCTGGCGCGGGGGGGTGAGGGAAGGCCTGTGGGCGGTCACTGGGGTGCCCCACGCCTTGCTCGCCGTGTGCAGGCCAGTCTGAGCTTTCAGGCTCCCGGGGATTTTGGGAACAGGCTGGTGGCCCCACAGCGGTGACCTGCCTGTACAGCGGTCACTATGTGTGCGGCCACTGTAGATGTGTTCCCGTGTCACCGTGGTGTGTGGAAGGGATTTTACATGAGCTTCAGCGGCTCAGAGTGACCATTAGTGTTACAACCTGAGTTTCTCAAACAGGCGACCTTACGTTCTGTCGGCGTCTTGACAGAGAGCCGGCCTTTTATCAAATGATCGTTCAATGTTAGAGTTTTTTAAAAAAGCTTTCTGGTCTGCCCCCCAAAAGAACTTATGAGAAACTTCATTTTTATTCCTCAGACATCTGGGGGAGTCCTGAATCACAGATAAGCCCCGTGGCTGGCCCTCATCTACGGCACTGTTTATTGTATTTTAATCCTCAAATTATTCTCTAACAAGGCCACGTGGGCTCCAGTGGGAAGCAGCTGGCTGGCTCCCAGGGCCCCGCAAAGTGCCTTGTGGTTGTGTCCCTGGCAGGGCCCCCGCTTATCGGGGGCCGACTTCCAGCAGCTCACTCTCCACATCATCCTGCCATGTCTTGGAACTCTCTAGAACCTGACCTTGTACCAGGGAACCACAGTCTCTCTACTAATTAAAAAAAACGAATCCAGGGGAGCCTATGCCGCCAGAGAAATTGCGTGGAGCGGCTCCGTCACCCACACCACATCCCGCTCTGTGATATTGATTCTTGTTCCCCAGCTCCTGCAGGGGTGACGGAGGGGCTGGTGGTGCAGGGGTGCACAGGGCAGCAAGTCAGGGCCTGATCCTTAGATACCTGCCCTCCACTCGGGAAAACGGGGTGAGGGGCAGAGCAGGGGTACCTGGGCTCCTCCCCCCCAGCCCCCATTCCCCAGCCCCCAGCCCAGCCTCCATCTCTCCTGTCTTCGGTCATCCCAACCCACTGACTCTGTTGACATGTCCCCCTTCCCACTGCTGTGACCCTTTGCTTGGGTCATTCCTGTCTCTCCCTCACCTGCCCTGAATGGCTCAGCTCCGAGGGGCGGGAACCACAACACCCACCACGGGCTGGGTTTCCAGCTGGTACAAGCTCCCAGGTGGCCCCTCACCCATGTGCCCTGTGCCATTTTAGCCGCACCACTGCCAGCCCTGCTGCCCTGGGCCCCCGGGGGGTGGTTTGGTTGGTGTTGGGGCGTATGCAAGCCCTCAGCTTCCATCCTGTATGCGCACTTACTGAACTTACTCTCATAATTGTAGTCTCCTTGCAAATCTTTTCCGTTCTGAATTCAGATGATGCCTCAGCTCCAGCGCTGGAGACGCAGCCTCAAGGAGATGAAGAAGGTGAGCCCGGCCCAAAACAGGGTCTTGCTGGGGGAGGACGTGGATGCGCGTGGGGGGAAGACGTGGATGTGTGCGGGGGGAGGACGGCGGGCGTGTGCGGGGGCAGTCATGGGCATGGGAGGCGCAGGCAAGTCACCTGCTGGGAGTCCACTCCAGGTGGACCGGATTTGGCCACTTCCGACTTTCTGACCCCTGCTGTCCTTCACGGTGGCTTCAGAGCACGGCTAGAGAATGTGGCCATGCTGCTGTCATACAGCACAGTGCAAAGGTCTTTTTTTTTTTTTCCAAATCAAAATCTAGGAGTTGAGATTTTATAATTTGGATAATATAAAGGATACATTTCAGAAGTGTGCAATAACACACACCTTGTTCCCTGTTCCGATTCCACGTCTGTCGCGTCTCGAGCTTGCCACGATGCGGTATGTGAGGCAAGCTGTAAGGCCACGGGCATGAGGGTGTGTCTCAGGTGTTCTGGATTTTATAGTCACGGCAAAGAGGGATTGTCCTATTCTTAGCCTTTAATAAATTGTCTGAAGCATTTGCCAAAGTGTCACACATTGTCAGGCCAGAAGGAGTGAGGGTTGAAGACAAGGTATAAGGAATGCACGTAATAACTGAAGCAGAGGATGAGAGGTGGAGCCACATGGCGGTGAGCACGTAACAGTGACAGTGGTGACAGATGTCTGCACGGCACTAAGTGCTCCCCGGTGTCATTGGCCCCCCGAGTCCTCAGATGCCGTTTTGCAGGCGAGAACACAGACGGAACTCGTCTGAGCTTCTAGGCTGAGGGCGGCCGAGGGTGCCTTGGACCAAGGCGGCCTCCTCCGAGTGTCCTTGGGCCCGTGGGGTGACCGACCCGCGAGGCTAATACTCGGTGTTTGTGAAACAGTGCTGCCAAAAACGATGGGTTCCTGAAATGTCTTATACAAAGTTGTATTTTATGTAGTGTAGTTTGTAATGAGTCTTTCCCGAGTGAAAGCTCATGTGTTACACGAATACCCCTCTTTACAGCAGGAGGACATGTTTCTGTACCTCTGGGATTTTCCCTGAAACCCATCTGTTTAGGTGGAGCCACTCTGGATTTACAGAAATTTTACTTACACTTCTGGAAAAGGAAGGAAAAAAAATGTATACTAAAATTTTATAACTATATTATTATTCTCTTTTGTCTCAAATATGTAATGTGTTTAATGGTGTCTTTAAAAATGTGGAATATGTATTGATTTAGCACACTGACTTTTTGGCTTTTAGGCTCCTGCTGAGGTCTTTAATTGAGAGACTGTGTTTTCATGATGAATTAAAAACAATTATCATTTTGTTTTGGTTTATTAGATATTGCGTCACGTTACCCCACGCTCTGGACTGAACAAGTTAAGAGTCGGCAGAACAAAACCAGTAAGAATTCAGGTAAAAAGGGGCCCAACATTACTTTGTGAGGAGGGATTTAATCGACGTAAGGAAGTGGTTTTGCTTTCTGGAAGTTCAGTGCGGATAGTACATCTTTGCCCTCAGTTTCCAATGAGTCATGCAAATAATTCCTGTGACTTGACCACCAAAGTGTAGTCAGATTTTGGTGGTTTTATTAAATTTCCTAAGTTCTCTAAAAGGTTTCTCTGAATATGCCAAACAGACTATAGCTTTAGGTATAAAAATAGCAATAATTGATAGTAAGTATTTGCTTTTGACCAAATTTCAGAGATGACCAAACCCTTGGCTAATTTAGTTTAAAATCCTGAAAGCTATGTGGATTGCATTTGCTGCAAAGGAGTGTTTGACAGACTTTTATGTTTTAAATCTGACCATCCTGACATTTGTGGAGAGGTGGTGGGTGGCCTGGTGTCTGGTTAGCAACGTTTACAGCTTTCGTGAAAGTGGACTCTTTGCTGTGATCTCTGTTCGTGCTTAGTGCTTGAACGTGCGCTTCCTCTGGCCTTTTCGAACGTTGCTTTTTTTTTGTTTGTTTAAATACAACTGAAAGGAAGTGTCCTTCTGGGTTTAAACTATTCATCTGCTGAGGGTCCACAGACTCAGTAAGAACGCGAATGTTCTGTGATCAGCCTCCAGTGAAAAGCTCGTAAATGTTCACAGAGGCAGCCTGAGATCATAGCCCTGTGTGCGGCCTGTGCTTGTATGCGCTTCTTCTAAGTGCGTTTTAATGTCTATTTATAAAGAACAAAAATAATAACAAACAAACACCTCAAGAATTTCTCAAAGTTCAGGCTACTAAGGGTACTTTGATTCTCTCCTCCCCCTTGTGTCCTTTCACTCACCCCTGGAGGGACCTGCCGCTCCCACGGGGCTGAGGTGAGAAAGGGAAAGATCCCAAGGTCTGACCGTCAGTGTGCACAGATGGCAGGGAAATAGATCTAAGTCGTATTTATCGAATTTGGAAATTATTTTCTCAGAAATGATTGGGAAACATTTTTCCTTTTGTATAAAGATACATATTCTCTTAGGAACTTCAGAATTGGGGACTTGGTTTTGTTCGATCGTGTCACCGTATTTCCAAAAGTTAGCCCATTAGAATTACTTCCGAAGTGCACGGTGGGTGGGTGGGAAATGAATGAAGCGTGGCACGTTTCAGATTGATGGGTATTGGAAGCTTCTTGCGCAGGGACAGTGGACAGTCCCCGAGCTTCTGGGGCACACGTATAAAAGTATTCTGGAAGAGGTCACTAGAAATGTGCATTTTTCTAGAAAAACAGTTTGGATTGTCGGAGGAAACAATTCCAGGTTTTGATAGAGTGCGTACGTCAGCTCGTGGAACAAGCACATTTTTGTGTCTCCCTCATCATGAGCTGTTCCCAGATTTTCAGGCCTTAAGTGACCTGTCAGTTATGATTAACCGACAGTAATAGTGCAGGCTCCCACCGTGCAGGGGGACTGAAGGTGATGTTTCAGGAAGGGCCAGTTTGCAGAAGTTTCCCCACATATAATTGGATTTAAATCTGCCTAAACGGGCAGAACATAGAAAGACGATGGTGTGTTGACTTGTGGATGTGGGCACGGAATTACCAAATTCCGTCTGTGGTGCATACCAGTTGTATGGACACGTGTTCTCTCCAAGGGTCTGAAGACGCTCAGATCAAATTGACATTTTGCAGTGTTAAAAATAGTATTTAATTAAGTGTAACAATGAAACGGCAGACAGCCGTAGGGTTTGCATAATGACCATTGTGGTTGAGATCTTAAATGTAAAATGAGCCTCACCACTTGTGTTTGGTTTTTATTTTTAACAGATACTTTTACTGATGATCGCCAACAGAATTAGGCACATTTATTTAACAAAGCACGAGTGCTGATGTGTGTATTTTCTGGATTTTTAAAAATTTAGTTGTTTGTCTTTAACTCTTTTGTGTCCTTTTCCAGAAGAGGCCAGACTGGGAATGGGTTTCTTTATCAGTAAAAAGCCCCTCTATTTTTGCTTTGTGAGGCTGTGTTAAGACAACATAATATTACCCTTGCTACTGAGTACGTAGAATACGATGGCCATGCGTGATGAGTGTGTTCTGTGTCCCTGTGGTCAGTACAGTTGGGGTACTTGGTGGTAGGAGTCACCAGAAGGGACCATTCCTGCAAAGGTAAATGTAGCACCCTAGTCTGAGAATGTGCACGTGCTGGGCACTCCGTACGTGCGTATTAAATCAGTAAGAATTTCAGCCTCATGTGTTCATCGGTACTCTGACGGTTTCATTACTTATTTTCCTAAAACAAACTACATGAAGCCAACACAAAAACCAAATATATGAAAAACTAGAAAACAGAATTATTCTAAGTACAGTTTGACTACTGACTTTTATTAATTGAAACACAATATAAACAGATGACGAGGTCTCCTGGTGGATCATTTAGCAAGACGGGCATCACTCGTGTTATGTGAGTCATTACACGTTAAATTAATGAGTGAAACCTAAACCTGTATTTTAGTGAAGAAAGTGTTACTAAGTTTTCTCTTTCAATATAAAATTGAGACTGTCAGGGCACCTGGGTGGCTCAGTCGTTAAACCTCCGACTTCAGGACAGGTCATGATCTCAGTGTTCATGAGTTCGAGCCCGGCCTCGGGCTCTGTGCTGACAGCTCAGAGCCTGGAGCTGCTTCAGATTCTGTGTCTCCCTCTCTCTCTGCCCCTCCCCAGCTCATGCTCTGTCTCTCTTGCTCACAAAAATAAAATGTAAACAAAAATTAAAAAAATTTAGAGTGTCAACTATTTTCTTGAATCATTTTATTATATTTTATTTCTATCTAACAGGGTATAAAAGTTTATCACAAATTTTTACCAGAGGTTTTGTGATATACTGTATTTAAATTATAGAAGATTGATTTATAGAATGTAAAAGGAGTAAGAGATGGTTTTTCAACATGAAATTTCTCTGAAAATACTTTCATATTAGAAACCAGGAAGTCAGTGTTCTTTGAAGTCTGTGGCACTGATTAGAGCAGAAAAGAAGTTTAGGGAACGGGTAGATTTAGGTGATTAGGATCATGCGGTTTTAGAACTAGAAGAGACCCTAAATGTCATGTAGCCCAGCCCCCTCATTTTATAAATCAAAGGAAAAGGAAACTCAGAATACCCAGTCTTGAGAAATGAAGAAGCCTGTTCATCGCCGCAGCTCAGGGGAGTGACTTCGTACCCCTTCTGGGATCCCCTGGTGAACCCCAGGTGTCAGCCCCGCGGGTGCGGTCCGGGAGGAGAGCGCTGGCCCGCACAGGCTGGCCGGGGGCCCGGGCTCGTGAGCGCACAGGGCCGAGTTCAGGGGGTCGTGGGTGTGCGTGAGGCCGGTTGGGGGCCGGGGGTCATGGGTGTGCGTGAGGCCGGTGCAGGGCTGGGAGTTGTGGGTGTGCGTGAGGCCGGTGTGGGGCCGGGGGTCGTGACTGCCCGCGGGGTTGTGTGGGGTGTGGGGGCCATGCAGGCCCAGCGCGAAGCCTGCGGAGCCGTCCCGCGGCAGCCGGAAGTGGGCGGCTGGGGCTCCAGGGTCTGTCGGGGCCACGTCGGGACCCGCTGCGCCGGGAGAGGCCCGTGCAACCTTGTCACATGGAGTCCACGGCCCCCCGCCCCCCCCAGCTTCGTGCGCGTGCACCACCCTGGCCTCCCCAGGGCCTGCGCTCTTGCGGTTCTCGGCCGGTGGGTCCCGCCTGGGGGCCTCTGTTGGAGGGCGAGGGTCTGCTCCCTGCTCTGGGGGAAGGTGTGGGATCACGACCTTTATGTTGAGGCGAAGAGTTGACCCAGGCACCGTCCACGCCGCGGCCTGTCTGCGTGGCCCAGGCAGCAGCCCTTGGGTGGGGGGGCTCTCCCACTGGGTCAGCCGGGGTCGTGTCCCATCCCAAGCTGGCCACGCTCCGACAGCCCAGGCCCGGCGCAGGGCGGCTCTTCGGAGACCCCAGGGAGGGCCCCCCAGCATCCCCACTGGCCATGCTGGACGCCTCCGCTTTCACCGACCTCTCCGCGTTTGGTCTTTTCGAGCTGTGCATGCGAGCCAAGGGCACACGGGCCTGTCTTACGTCTCTGACGTCCCCTCCCACTCGGGAGAAAAATGTTCCTTCCTCCCCGAGCTCCCAAATGCTCTGTTTTATATCCAGGAGGCGTCCCGATGCCAGGATGCGCCGTTCTCCGGCACCCCCGCGGTGGAAACATTCTTCTGCTTGCTTCAGGGTGATAATTTTTGCTTTATTGCACATATTAAAATTAGTGCCAAAGATAATTATCTTTTGATTCTGTTTTAAATCATGGTAAATTGCATTCCCCCCAGGGAAAAGTAATACCCATTATTTTTTCTTGCCTCGTTCCTAAGTTTTAAAATACTAGTTTTCCTTTTCATTCCGATTTTCAAACATAAGTTTGCAAAAACAGCAAGATACTGAGGAGATTCTTAACTGATAAAGTTTCAGTTATTTGAAGAGATTCAAGTATTAAAATAAACCCCATAACTTTTTTTAAATGTGGGCTGTAAAAGTATATTATTTAAAATAGATTAATATACTTAGAAGTGTTCATAGTTGAATTTATTCAGTTTTACTCATTATAAAGGGGAGTTTTAATTTTGGCCGTGTTCAGTTCTTTGATTTCAGTATACAAGGTGTGTTAAATAATCAGGACGTAGCATTTCAATGTAAGCGTGGCACGCACTAACGGAAGCACGCCCATTCCATCCAAGCTGGTTGAAAGCACACGTCAGCCATGTGTGCGTCCAGGCTTGGGGCCCTCACCGTGTAAAAATACCGTATCTAATTCGCCATTGAATTGATGAGGTCTGATGTTAAATAGAATCATAGCTACAATTTATAGAAAGCTCATTATGCATCAGGCAGAGTTCTATGTATTTCAGTGGATAATATGGTCTAATTCTTTCCTCATAGGGAAGTATATTTTCTAAATCTCTAAGTGGCAGAGTCTCGGATTTAGCCCAGATTTTCGGCTCCAGATTTCCCACCAGGGCTTTGCAGATCGGAGGGGGGTGTCCTGTCCCGCCGCTGGCGGGCTCCTGGCGACGTGACCCTGGTCTGATTCTCCGCACGGTGGACCAGGGCACCGGGCCGAGCTGCCCGTGTGGTGGGTGGGGTCTGGATGGTGCCGGCATCTCATGCCTCCCTGGGCCTGCACCCCGGGGAGGGCCTGGCCGCAGAAGTGAGGCGATGGGAAGGAGCACCGGGCTGGAGTGAGGGTCGGGCCACAGGCGTGAGGACGAGGAAGGTGGCAGCCTCCCGATTCTGGAACCCAAGAGCAAAGCCGTGGCCCTGTCCCCGTTTCTGTGGGAGGGGATGCACTGGACCAGGGGAGGTGACCGGAGAGAGAGGCACCGTGTGCCGTGAAGGTGCTTTGGGACACTGTGCACACACACGGTGTGTGTGGGAACGTGGCCAACAGAGCAGTTTTGGGTATGACCGTCCCCCCCACCCCAACTGGTGGCCGAGAGTCAGGCCGGCCTTTCTTTCAGCAGGGTCCCAGCTGTTGCCGAGCGCCGCCGCGGCCTCTGTGTCCCTGGGGCTGGTTTGGGGTTCGCTCTGCGTGACCCTCATCAGCTCCTCTTCCTCCCTGTGTGTCACTTTCAAAGTGTCTGCACTGAGACCGCCTGGCACGAGTGTGGCGATGGGCGTGAAAGCCCCACGGCCAGTGGGGGCCGTCAGCATCCGCCGCTCAGCAGGATGGGCTTGGGTCCAGTTGTCCGGGTCGAAGGTCAGTCTCAGACTTTGCAAACACCCAGAGGAGAGTCCTGGACCCGAGTGTGCATGTGTGCGTGTGTCCCGTGTCAAGTTCTTGGAGACCCGAGTTGAGAGTTCAGGTGCTGGGCACCGTAAGGACAGGACCAGTCCCGGGGGCCCGAGGGAAGGTGAGCTGGCTGCGGGGACACCCCTGGGGTCTGCAGCCTGGACTTGGAGGAAGTGACTCTCCTCACTTTCACAGTTAGGAACAGAAGCCCAACAGGACAGAGATCACTGTGATTGTTTCTATGGTCTTCCCGTCAGTTACATTAAAGGCTAAATCAGAATTGATTTGGCTCTGGAACCATGGGGGGTCTTCTTAGAGGGGACTCATGGGTAAAGGAGGTTAGGATTCCTACCTTCGCCCCCCGGAGAGCCCAAGGGGCTTCTGACTACGTGTTGTCCGGCTGCGCCCTGGCTCGCTGGCCGTGGGCAGTAGTGTTGGGTATAGAACGGTGTGGAGACTTGCCGGCTGCACACTATTTCTAGTGGCACGTCCTCCCTCCAAGTGGGCCAAGTCCCTAACGCTGATGAAATACCCTCATAAAGTCCTGATTGCTGCAGGGCTTGTGGCCAAGCAGGATGCACGGCTGTGATTACAACGGCCTCCGTGACCCTGTGGCAAGTTTAAAAAAATGTTAATCCACTTGAGAAGGAATTTGACTCACTCCCCAAGAATGATGCAATGTACGCATATGCGTATGTACATGAACAAGCATCTTATACGAGCAGACACGTGGTATTTATTTTTCGCTGAGAAACGCTTTTATATTTTTAACTGATGCAACCTTTTCCCTTTCCTTTGCTCTTCTTTATATGTATTATCTTTTCTCTTTAGTATGTCTGTGTCCTACATCTGTGTCTCACATAAATCCTGGTCTGGAAATACTTCCCCATGTTTTTTGCCTGAAAGTCTCACTAGTGATTAAAGCCAGAATGCATCAGGCAGTTGTATTTCGGATGAAAGAGCAGACCGTGAAGTCTTTTAAAAATTATCTTCTAACTTATATGTTAAGTGAAATATCTGCATCAAAACACAGCGTTTGAGTCATATTAAGGCTCTGTGCGCTCACAAGTACAGCTTGAGGGAATGCGAGTCTCCTGGAAGGACTCGGGTAACTGAAAGCGTGAAGTGTGTGTCGACTGGATCCTGCCAGCCTGGCCCCCAGATCCAGGGGACGCCTGATGCTTCCGTTTACCTGGCACGTTGCCATCAGACACCCCTGGATTCGCGGGGGTGCTGACACCCTGTGCCCGTTTGCTCAGCTGACCGACCCCGGTGAGCACTGGTGTCCCTTTCGGGAGGGGAGGAGTGTGCGGAGGCGACGAGCACCCCCTGCTGAAGCCCCCCCCCGGGACACAGCCACCACCCTCCCTGGGGTCCTACTGCAGGGAGCTTGGCCCCGGAGCCACCTCGGCCAAGGGGGAGCTGGGCCTGGCGTCTCATGCCTTCCGTGACCCTCTCCCCCAGCTTGGCCGCGACAGGTGCTCGCGGAGCCCGGGGACTGGTCTTTAGGAGAAAAGCAAATAAGATTCTAACGTCACCGTGGGGATTGGGTCCTGGTTGTGGGTTAGGTCATGCCTGCCATTCGTCAGTATTCACACGATCAGACACACACGTGTATTTATACACACATGGTATGTGGGTACATGTATGAGGCTGTATCATGTTATAGATGTATTTTTTTGCTTTTGCTACGAAGTGCCGTGTGCTCATGCCCCGTCTCCCCGTCCCGGTGCACACTCCTGGGCGAGGCCAGCACGCCACCGACCCTCTGCCTCCTCAGTCCCCTGTCCTGGGGCAGCGCCTGTGCGAGTACTACTCATCCGACCTCGAGTCCCTAGTAAATGTGCATCTCGCTTGTCCTTCCCGGCGTGGGATACTGCAGGCTCCGGTGTGAGCTTTCCAAAGCTTCTTTCGAAGCAGCTTCTCAGGTGGTTTTTCTTTTGATAATTTGACCATTTTTTCATTAAGTTTTTAACTTCAATTCCGGTATAACTAACATACAGTGTTGTGTTAGTTTCAGGCGTGTAGTACAAGTGATTCAGCAGTTCCATGCACTGCTCGGTGATCGTCATCATAGGTTTGCTCTTTTTTAAAATGTTTATTTATTTTTGAGAGAGAGAGAGAGAGGGCAGGGGAGGGGCAGAGAGAGGGGGAGACACAGAATCTGAAGCAGCTCCAGGCTCTGAGCTGTCAGCACAGAGCCTGACGCGGGGCTCGAACCCATGAATCATGAGATCATCACTCAAGGCAAAGTCAGATGCTCAACCAACTAAGCCACCCAGGCACCCTAAGTTTTCTTTTTTTTTTCATCAAAATTTAAGTATCGCTACAAACACGTTAACTATTATCAACAAGGATTTGCATATTTAACTATTATTTCTTATATATTTATGCAAAACAAAACACTGAAGCCCATACAGACATCTGAATATCGGGGTAAAGGTCAAGCAACATGAGTCGTCCCTGAAGCACGGTTTCCCCTACACCTTGCGCCCGGCTCTGCAGGCCTGCACTTGAACCATGTGCACCATTTGGTGGCTGCTGCTCTCCCTGCATCGCGAGCTCACGGCACCTGGGTCACCACGGTGGACCCCGTGGTCTCCGTGTGTCCTCACGCGCCTGTCTGCTGGAGTCTTGTCCGCGTGCAGATTTCTCAGCCCTGACCTTTAAAACATGAGCCCTCCACCCCCGTTCAGACCTCTGTCGCGGTGCCCCCATCACCTCAAATGGCCCGAGACCTCCCGCCACCCTCCTGCTGCCTCCTCGTTTGTCCACACACATCCATGCTCCATGCCGCGAGCTTTCTCTAAGCAGCTCTGTGTAGTCTGGTAAGTTGTGAAGGGTACAGTCGGTATCGTCCCTCCGTGTGCAGCTCTCCCTGCCTTCTAATTCTAGAACGTTTTCATCCCTCCAGCTGAACCGCAAACCCTGATTCCCCAGTGCCCCTCCCAGCCCCGACGGCCACTAGTCTACTCTGTCCCTGGAGACTTCCTCATGCTGGGCCCTTCACACACCTGGGTTTGCTCTTCGGTGACTGGCTCCTTTCACTGGGCACCATGTTTATGAGGACCACCCACACTCAGACGGGTGTCAGCGTGTCATCCCCGTCCATGCCGGAATTCTGCTCCACGGGGTGGCTCTCCCCGTGTCGTGTGGCCTTTCCGCTTCTCAGCTAAATGAACAATGGCTCTGTGAACATTTGTGTGGCATCATCACGCACATATAGTTTTCTCTTCTGAGTATCTGCCTGACAGTAGACTTGCGTGGCCATGTGGTGACTGTCTTTAACATCCTTGGAAGCCAGCAGTGTGCACGCAGGGGACCGTCATCAGCGGTGCGCTCGCCCTCTCCAACACTCGTTACTTTCCATTTTTAAAGAATCCCAGCCACCCTGTTGCGTGTCACGTCCTGCAGAGCCGTGGTTTGATTCACATTTCCGTAGTAGCCAGTGATGGACGCTGTCACGTGGTCAGTGCCCACGGCGTGCCCTCCTGGGAGAAATGTGTTCAGACCCTGTGTGCCTTGTGATAACTTGTCATTTGCCACTTTAGAGTTCTTAGACTTCTGTATGTATTTTACACGCAAGTCCCTTCGCAGAACCATGGTCAGCAAATACCGTATCCTGTCCCTGAACCATCTGCTCACTCTCTGGCTGTGCCCTTTGAATCAGCAGGGCTCTTAAGTTTGATGAAATCCACTTTATCTATTTTTCTTTTATTGGTTGTACTTCAGTCCTGTGTGTGAGACCCTGTAGGACTCAAGCCCCACCCAGGGAAGAGAGCGAGCTACCGCCGCCGTGGCTGGGGTGGGGGGCTGCACACAGTCTCCCGAGAAGCAGCAGGGCTCAGGCTGAGCCCCCAAGTGCCCCTCACGTCTTCCTCTTGTGTGAGATTATTCTGAACCTTGAGGTTAATTCTGCTGGACAAGTTTCTCTCATCACCTTGAACTTCTTTTTTAAAGCAAGTGTATCCAGTTAGAAGTTACATCATTAGGAACTCTGAATAGGGGAAGAATAAGAGAAATGTTATAAAAGAAAAAAGTAAATAAATATTGACGGTAGGAACTCCCCCTAAGTTCACATCTGACCTGGCATTGCACACTTCCTGTGTCAGCGTGCCCGTGGATAAGTGCACTTCCCTGTGCTCACCCTTTGCTTTGCTCACCTCAAGAGAGCACGTGTCCTCGGGCTTTCTCCCCCTCAGATGTAGGCCCAGTGCTCGGCTGCTGGGCCCGTCCGAACAAAACACCGCGGACCGGGCGGCGGGAACAACGGAGATTTGTCCCTCATGGTCCCAGGCTCGAGTCCAGGACGCAGTGCAGCGGGGGCTCCTTGGGAGGCTCTCCTGGGCTTGCAGAGGCCCGCCTTCTCCCTGGTCTGCGCGTGGCTCCTCCCTGCTGGTGCTCCGTCCTCCTCTGGTAGGGACGCCGGGCAGGGCCCGCCCTCCTGACCTCCTTCAGCCTCAGCCGAAGCCTCCTAAGAGGCGGTTCCATTAAAAGCCTTCTCTCTAAATACAATTACGTTGGGGAGCAGTTGGGGCTCTCACATACGAATTTGGGGGGGCACAATTCAGTCCATAACGTACAGACCAGAATTATTTCAGTGAGTCTTGAATTTGGAGGTATTGCACTAAAAGCAAAACCTGTCGGTAAAAAGGCTCTTCCTGGAGGAGAAATTCTCTGTGGGAACAGCTCCCTGTCCGTGCGCGTCCTCAGCCTTTATTTTTTCTGTAGTCACCCTCGAGTCTTAGTGGTTTCCTATTAAGAAGTTCCTTTCCAACAGGAATGATTTTGTGGTCAGCAAAGAAAGTCGTTCCAGTAATTTCTCATGTACCTTTGATACAAGTTTCAATTTTGAACTACAATGACATTGATTCCAGTGTATCAAATTTTGGATGAAAAGTTGAGAATTTCAGGAAACTTTAGCCATTGCTTTCCCTACCGCAGATACCTTGTATAAAAGAGCTATTTTCAATTGCTAATTCCCCTCCTCCATTTTTGTGAAAATGAGCCAAGTATGGTTCATGTAAACGAAGAAAAATTCACATATTTAAGAAGCTACCGGGGGGCGCCTGGGTGGCTTAGTCGGTTGAGCGTCCGACTTTCGCTTAGGTCATGATCTCGCGGTTCGTGGGTTCGAGCCCCGCGTCGGGCTCTGTGCTGACTGCCTGCTCGGAGCCTGGAGCCTGTTTCAGAGTCTGTGTCTCCCTCTCTCTCCCCTGCTCACGCTGTCTCTCTCTCTCCTAGAAATAAATAAAACATTAAAAAAAAAAAAAGCTACCGAAATGTTGCTGCCACTTCTTCCAATGGGGACTTTTTCTCCAAATGCTGCTTGTGTCCCCAAGCCTGCCCTTGATGTGTGTGGTTGTTGACAGTACATGATTCCCGTGTGCACGTCCAGGACACCTACTGTGAGCCAAGTCAGATCTAAGATATGATCACCCATCCTCGTAATCGATGATCGGCCTTTACTTTATACATTTGTAGATTTAATAACTTAATGATTGTGGGTTGAATTTCAGTTTCAGAACTGAAATTTTTAGTTAGGCTGAAGACTCACCCGCCTTTACCCGCGGTACTGGATGCAGCCAGTGTGAGTGGGGCCGTGTGGGGCGCGTGGGTCACGCGTGGTCCCCTGGAGGGCACACATGCCGGACACGTGCGGGGGAGGCGGCGGGGAGAAGGCCGGGGGCTCGCGCAGCTGGAGAGGTGAGAGCGTTCGCTCGTGGGGAGGACTGGACAAAGAGCACAGAGGGAGCACTCCCCAGCCTGCACCCCCGCGGCTGCCGACCGTTGGAACTTAGCTCGGGAAGGAAGGTTTCCAACATTCGTCCTAGCGAACAGGCATGTTTTCTCTCTTGTCTGGAAACTTGGAAATAAGTTTGTTTTCATGTTTTGTGTGACTTTGCCACAAGAGAAAGGAGGATATTTTCTTCATTTTAGAAGTGAGTTTTTAAAATTAAAAAAAGAAAAAGAAAAGAAAAAAGATCTCTAAAATTGTTGGGAAGACAGTTTTTATTAGCTCAAGACTTTTTCTAAATTTTAAGCATTTTTCAATCATGATGTGTTCTCACGATTGCTGACATCTCATATCTAAAGCCATTGCTTCAAGTGTCACCATCACCGCTGGTGACAAGGCTGAATCAGCAGTGGGGGCAGGTCAGCAAAGTGCTTTGAATAAGCTCTTTGCACGTGCTTATTCCACTGGGTGACTTCTCCCGTGGGGTGGCTGTTCAGATCTGTTGCTCGTTTTTTCTTCAAGTTGTTGGCTTCATGACCAGGCCCCTCCCCCGCACCGGCTTCATGACCAGGCCCCCCTCCCCGCACCGGCTTCATGACCAGGCCCCCTCCCCCGCACCGGCTCATGACCAGGCCCCTCCCCCGCACCGGTCATGACCAGGCCCCCTCCCCCGCACCGGCTTCATGACCAGGCGGCCCCTCCTGTGGGCTCTGCCGGCCCCTGCAGTTTTCCACCATCCTTCTAACAATGCAGTGGAGTCTTAAACATACAAGTCACAGATAGGACTTTCAGGACCGTTGCACCTCTCGTCCAGCCCTGGACTAGTCACGGCCGGGGGGACAGGGTGTCTCACTGGCCGTGTGGGGTGGGGGGGCTCGCTGCAGACAGGGACAGGGCCGCGTGGCCTCGAGCCCAGCGCCCACCTCGTCCCCCGCGGCGCGGAAGGGGTGCCCGCAAGGGAACGGGCAGTGCGGGGCCGCTGTGGCTCTTCTCCAGAGACCGGCTGTGTCTGCGTCTGCAGAACCTAGTGTGGGGTGCCGGTGCCGGGGCGGGCCGGCCCAGGCGGGGAGGTGGCGCGGGGGGCCGCCTGGCGCGTGGTGGGGCGGGCGGTGGAGGGCGGGTAAGTGAGCTGCAGGCCGGAGTCTCAGCAGGACAGTCTGGACCCAGGGAGGGGACACGAGGCGGGAGCCCACAGGACTGTCGTGCGGGGGTGACACACGCCCTGTGTGCCCAGATCCCCTGGGCTGCAGGACTAACGTGGAACTGTCAGGAGCGAGTGAGTTGCCGAGGTGGAGCCCTGGACACAGGTGGAGGAAGGGGAGAGAGGTTTCTGGAAAGTTCCAGCTGAGCATCTCGCTCCTGAGCATCTCAGGTTCTGTGCACCCCACCCAGAGAAGTAGTCTGCGTGGTGCGCTCCACGGTCCGTTGCTGGACACGCCGAGAGGGCTCTGCTGTGCACGTCACACCAGGCGCCCTGGGTGCGATGCATGTGCACAGGCGGCCAGCCCTGCACAGGAACTAGAGCAAACGCTGCCTTATTAGGTGACTCCCTGCCAGACTCGCCATTTCCTGTGCGCTGTGATCTGCAAAAGTTAAATATTTAGACTCGGTTCTGTTTGAACACTGCTGCCAAAATGTGTTTTTAGGTTCTCTCCCCTTGCCGGGGGCGGGGCAGGCACGCGGTCCCCTGACCTTGGAGGAGGGGGCGCCCGGGGGAGGTGACGGGAGATGGCCAGATGCAGGCCTGGCTGTGGTCACTGGGGCGGGGCGGGGCGGGGGTCCACGGCCACATCTACAGACCGTGGTTCCGAGAGAGTTAGGTTAGGTGTCAGGTCGTGAAATGAGCCTCAGATATGTGTTCGATTCGCTTTGATGAAAGTCTTTCCCTCCCTTGGAGTGCCTCGGTGGCTTAGTTGGTTAAGTGTCCGACTTTCGGACATGGTCTCGCGGGTCATGGTCTCGCGGTTCGTGGGCTCGAGCCCCACGTTGGGCTCTGTGCTGACTGCCAGCTCAGAGCCTGGAGCCTGTTTCAGTCTGTGACTCCCTCTCTCTCTGACCCTCCCCTGCTCACACTGTCTCTCTCTCTCTCCTAGAAATAAATAAAAATATTAAAAAAAGAAAAAGTCTTTCCCTCCCTGGTTCTAAGGCTTGCACGTCTGTTCATGCCCGGCGTGGAACACACACTCAGAGCGGCACTTGGCTAGCGGCAGGAGGGACAGGGGGCACAGGGGAAGATGGAGAAGCCCGTCGGGGGCCAGAGGCTGAGTGTCTCGTGAGGGAAGGCAGAGCCAGGCCGAGGAGGGAAGTAAAACACAGCAGAACCATCCGAACCTGCTGTAAACACTGAAAAATGAACTGGGCTGCACAGCGGGGCCGTCCCTGCGGCCGCGGGGAGCCTGCCGGGGACACAGCTCGCCAATCCAGCTCCGCCTCTGTGAGCATCCTCTCCTGTGGGGACAGCGGCGGTCCCCTGTCACTGTCCCCTCTGAGAGGCCGCAGTCCTGTCTCGGGCGCCTGGATTTCACCGACCACAGCTCTCCACGCCCCGTACCCCACCCCGCTCGTCACAGCAGGTGCGGGGGCTGCGGGCACCGTAGCCGGCGCTCCCGCGCTTGGCCTGCAAGTACGTCGGGCCGAAGCCGCCCTGGCCCAGCGGGGCGAAGCCGCGGTCCCCGCGCAGCTGCGGTGAGGACCCGGACAGCAGGAGATACTTGTTTTGAAATGGCCATTTGCCGCCCAGCAGCCACGCATTCGCCACATTCGCAGAGTCCACACACACACGTCCAGCACAAGGACCTTCACAAATAACTGAAGTTATGGTCTAACTCAGCAGTTCCTACACTTCTTGGTGTAAGAATCCATTTTACTCTCAAAGCCCAAACAGCGTCTCCCCGCTGGGTTGCATCTGTGGATGTTTATGGGCAGAATTGAAGCTGAACCTGTTAAATACATGGGGACACATTCTGTCTGCCACCATCACACGTCACTCGTGACAGTCAAAAGGCACAGGACACACTGATGCTTTATAGAGCGGCCCTGGGGCCACACTTCGAGGACTGCTGCGCCGAAGGAGGGACGAGAGGCAGAGGCGTCTCAAGCAGAAGAGAAGCTCTGAGCCTGCGGGGTCGCCGGCATTGGCTGAGAAGTGGATGGACTCGGGGAACTCAGGGAATACGAATCCCGTGCTGGTGCGGAGAATTGGGGGGACCCTGAGAATGTGGGGCAGAATGAAAGAAAGGGCTTTGTGGCCGGGCCTCGTCAGCCCGGGGCCCACGCCTGCCCCGCGCATTTGCAGCTTCCGTCCCCCGTGAGACCGCTGGGCCCCTCAGCCCCACACGGCTGCAGTCAGGCACTTCCATTTCTTCCCCGAAGGCAAGCACAGGGTATGCTTTGTGTGCGGAGCACGAAGGGCCCTCCTTCGAGGATTTCCTAGAAAAACACCCCCCGGACAGGGGATTCAAGCCCCTGAATCCTTGGAGATACTTGTTTTGAAATGGCCACTTGCCCGGTGACATCTGTCCATGTTAAGGATAACGTGTTGGGACCAAAGTTGAGGTAGGTTGTGCTCTTCTGTCTGTGCCTCGGCGCCCGTCGCTCCCAGAGCTGTGCCCACTCCTCGACGTTTGGTCTTTCCTGTCCTGCCCCTGACACAGATGGCTCTTTTGGGTGCAGCAACCAGAAGTCACTACAGAACGTCAGGAGTTCTCGGCGGGGCCCGTCTGGGGGAATAAATGCGCCGCGGCCACCCTGGGGCTGGCTGCCAGCGGTTCCTGGTGGCTGGAAGGCGTCGCTGTCCTGCGCCCGGCAGGCCCCTCAATGACCCGGAGGCCATCGGCTGCACTGTCACGGCGTGACTGGAGCTCAGGGCCAGGCACGTCCCTGCAGTGAGGCCGCGGGCAGGGGTCGGTCGAGGCTGTGGCCGCGACGACACAGCGACGCATGCCGCCTCCCGTCCTGCGAGCTGAGCCTGGGCCTGGACGGCCACGATGGACCACGCTGGGTCGGCCTTGTTCTACCTGTGAGGCTCCTGAGAACGTGGGAGTAGCGTTGACCAGGGAGTAACAGCTTGGCTGTGTCCTGCTTCGGAAACCGTCACCTATTGCACGGAAGCCATTGGACGTCCCTGCGCCTGTGTCACCAGAGGACCCGCAGGTGACCACAGTGCTCACTGCCCAGGCACTTAGCTGATGGAGATTACCGGGTGCTGCTGGTGACAGTGCCCTGGCAGGGGGACGCTAGGGGAACGCGGGGGGCCTGCTGCCTCTGTGCCTCACGTCCTCGCCCGTCGAAGGAAGTGAGAGCAGCTTCTAAGGTGAGTATCTGTGAGTACCCCTGAGTATCCGTGAGTGCCTGTGAGTATCCGTGAGTACCTGTATCTGTGAGTATCCGTGAGTGCCTGTGAGTACCTGTATCTGTGAGTACCTGTGAGTATCTGTGAGTATCCATGAGTGCCTGTGAGTATCCGTGAGTACCTGTATCTGTGAGTACCTGTGAGTATCTGTGAGTATCCGTGAGTGCCTGTGAGTATGCGTGAGTACCTGTATCTGTGAGTATCTGTGAGTATCCGTGAGTGCCTGTGAGTACCTGTATCTGTGAGTACCTGTGAGTATCCGTGAGTACCTGTGAGTATCTGTGAGTATCCGTGAGTACCTGTGAGTATCCGTGAGTATCTGTGTGTTTCCATGGCTATTCACGAGCTCCCCAGAAGCGGTTAGGATGGTGTCCAGCGTGTGTTGACCCTCAGCACTCCTCAGCGATTAGAGTTGAATGAGATTATGAATGGGAGGTGCTGCTGTGCTGAAAAGACCTGTAGGAATGCGACTTGATTTTCTATAAATCATCTAGAACCTGTCGGAAGACCCACACCGTCCTGGGGTCCTTCCTGCTCTAATTGTGTGGAGCTTGCTCAGCTCTGAGTAATCGCCTCGTAGATACAGCCCGCGTGCTCCCAATCGGCCGGGCTCAGGCAAGCAGCCATGGGGCTGCGTGCAGGGCAGCGCCCCAAGAGCAGAAGGGGCTCCACGTGGCGTTTTCAAAGAAGGTTGAAGAATTCCAGTAGGATTGAGTTGACACCATATTGCTCTTCCTAAAAGAGCGGCTTCTGACATCACTTCCTATATTAGTCTCGGCAAAAACACCTGCTAAGTGGGCTGGATGCAGATCGTGGTGTTCTGCCGTTATTTCCGGGTGTTGGAATATCATTTCTCTCTGGTTCTAAGGGTAGAAAATCGTTAAGTAGCGGTCTTGTCGACCGCAGTTGCGCTGACCTACCCCTGAGGCCTCGCCTGCTGTATTCTGCACAGGGACGGGCGGGTGACCACGGCCCTCTGTGCAGCAGGGCTTGTGCTCATCTGGTCTTTTCTGGCTCTCACAATGAGGATGCAGGCGCCGGCCGTTTTCCTCGGTTTGTAACTGAGGGACAACCTTTGAAGGGTCAGCTCAAGAATGCACGGGCAGAGGGTTCGCGCCGCCCCCACACGGGACACGTCCAGTACACAGGCTGTGCCGTGTGGCACAGGGACGTGGCTCTCAAACATCTGTCATTTGGGCCAAAGTGCTACTTCTGGGTTTTCCTTTTCTCATCCAGTCTTTGCCCTATCGAAATGCAAAGAAAAGTGGTTTGAAGACATTTGGCCAACTCTGGATATTGGCCTGAGTGGACACAGTGTATTTTTGTAGAGATTTTTTTTAATGTTAATTTATTTTTGAGAGAGACAGAGACAGAGACAGAGGGCAAGTGGGGGGGGGCGGAGAGAGAGAGAGAGAGGGAGACACAGAATCTGAACCAGGCTCTAAGCTCTGAGCTGTCAGCACAGAGCCCGATGCAGGGCTTGAACCCACGGACTGTGAGATCATGACCTGACCTGAAGTCAGACGCTTAACCAAGTGAGCCACCCAGGCGCCCCATCCCTCATTCTGTTCTTACAGGATCACAGGACAGTATGCGGAAGTTGGGCTCCATGCCTGTGATTCCTGTAAATATTAAGACAATGACCCTGGATTAAAAAGTTAACCTTAAAAGGCTCCCTTTGGAATTAATTGGGTGGCCAGTCACACATACGTGTTGCTCATGGGCAAAACCTTAGCATTAAGAACCCCATTTGGTGTCTTCCTGAACCTGGACATGTGGATAATTATATTCCATTCATATTGTGAGTTTCAGGGTCGCCTTCTGCCCAATCCAACATTTCTAGAAAATCAAACTGTAAGGGTGCATTTCTTTTTCTTTTTTTAAATTTTTTGCCTTCTTTGATCATTTCTGTCATGTAATTAAAAAGAAAACCACAGGAATTCCAGGACTGATGAAGACAATATGAGTACAAATCAGGGAATCGGTGCTAAGAAAACATGGACACTTCTCTGTCGACATGTGTGACAGACAAAAATATTTGCCTGCTTACCGTTATCTGGTCACTTGTCACACCCAGCACTTTGGGGCCATCATGGCTCGGTTCCAGGCTGTCTCTGCCACTCATTGCCTAGATTGGGAAAATAATTTACCTTCACTGAATTTGTAAAATGACAACGACGATCCCTCTTCACAGAATGAACATGCGGCTGAGCAAGTTAATATGGGAAAGATCTGTAGTTGATCTCCAGTCTTTGTTCATCTGCAGAATTCATACAGTTTTGAGTGTGGTTTTACTGAACAAAGTGCTTGTTATTTTACCTCTGAAATACTTGTACGTGTGAGGCGTCCTTTTGAAACCTCGAAATGCTTCACAGACCGACCCCCCCTTTGGAAAGCGGTGAGACTCTGAATGTTCACGGGTTAGACGACAGATACTCACACTCAGTGGTTGTGTGTCCAGTATCATGGGAAGTAGCTTGCATTCTGCGAGCCCCCAGGGCTCATTTGCCCTTTAAAACAACAGAGCAAAGGCGTGAGGCTCATTGTTGATTCAGCGTGTGGACCGGGTGGGTGTGCGTGTACCCCTGAGTGCTTGTGGAGGTAAATTGGGGGATCGTTGGCCGTCCAGAGAACAGCGCTCTGCACCTCTCACCGGGCACTTGGTCACTGACCGCATTTGGGCTAAATTATCTGTGCTCGTATCGGGCTCACTGATGCCTGCAGGGTTCGTCATGCTACCTCCTGTGTGTCTCGTTGCCTCGGATGTTACGGCCCGGGTGTCCCTGTACGTAAGGGACCCTAAGATGGCCCCTTTGGCTCCCTGAAAGCTGGCCTCCAGGGTTCCTAAAGCACAGATATGATCAGGGCAGACTTTAAAATCTTATGAGGCTTTCCGTGCCGTGGCAACCCCTGAACCTGGCTCGGGTGTCCCCCCGCCTGGCCCCTGCTGCCCTCCATGTCCACCTCTTGCTGGGGACCCTCCCTCTGCAGCCACACGTCCTCGTGGGAAGCCCAGCGCCCCGCACACCATGTTTGCTGAGCACAGGTCTGTTCGGTGAGCATGTAATTCATTATATGCACGTTAAAAGCAAGGATCATAAACTAATAAGGGAATATGACAAAATGCTTGGAGAAGTAAGATATTTGGTATCTTAATTAGTATTTTTTGAGGGAATTTTGAAAATACGATAAGGAGAGGCAAAAAAAAATAGAAGATACTGGTTTGGAAGCTTATGCTGGAATGACTGTTGTGTCGGAGAGCTACTGCTTTGTAGCTCTGCTTTGTACCCCAGAATGTTCCTGGGAATCAGCAATCCGTGTGTTTCCCACGCACCTGCTGGTCTTGGCTGGACTCTGCTCCACGTGTCTCATCCTCCTTGTGTGAGTGAGAAATGAGAATGTTCTTGGAGCACGGGCAGGGGCGAAGGGAGGCAGGTCCACGCGCCTGCCGAGCCCCAGCGAGTCTGATCCCTGCAGACATCCACCAGCCAGGGGGCTCACATGTGTGGACCCAGAGTACAGAAATGCTGCGGAGACTGGTGACAGGGAGGGGCAAGGATGGGCCAGCAAGGCCATCGGTTGAGTCCTGGAGTTAATGTAATTCTCCCTGGTGGGAGGCACCGGGGAGGTGAGACACGGTCACGGACGAGGGTGGGAATCAGCTGGGCAAACAGGGCATTTCTAGCCTTCTCGGCTGCGGCCGCAGTGATAATTGGGACTTGGCAGAGGCCGTCAGCAGTAAACAGACTCCAGTCCACGCACGTCAGAGCTGTGCTGCAGGCCCACGAAATCTTGGGAGCCAGGCCAGCCCTCAGTAACGAGATTTCAGGCCGACAGAGAACACTGAGGACGGTACCAGGGAAGCAAAGAGGAGGGGTGGGCGCAGGGGCTGTTCACGTGACACGTCCGACCACACAGGAAAGCTGCTCCTAACTCGCAGGGTCTTGCAGACAGATTCACTCTGATGTTAATCGGGGTCCATTGGACGCAGGGCCAAACAGACTTTCTGCTGGTCTTACTCGCAGTTTTTAAGGGAAACTTTCTTTAGGCAGTTAAGTCAGTCCTTGGAGGCCCAAGAGCTCTTACGGACAAGCTACCACTGCAGGCACAGAGTCACACCGGCCTGGAGGTGCTCCCATCCTGTTCTTTCCGCCACGTTTCATGGTCAGAGTTCTTTGTTTCGTAGACTCTGTATACACACCAAGTCCTCTTGGGAAAAGGAAGAAGACTAAGCTTTCGTAAAGTGCCACTTGCTGGGGACTGACTGTGGGTTCTCACATGTATTAAAAAAAATTTTTTTAATGTTTATTTTTTTTGCGGGAGGGAAGGAGAGAGAGAGAGGAGAGAGAGAGAGAGAGAGAATGAGAGAACATGAGCAGGGGAAGGGCAGAGGGAGAGGGAGACACAGAATCCCAAGCAGGCTCCAGGCTCTGAGCTGTCAGCACAGAGCCTGTCACGGGGCTCGAACTCATGAACTGCAAGATCATAACCTCAGCCTGAAGTCTGATGCTTGGCCAACGGAGCCCCCAGGCGCTCCTTTCACACGTGTTTTGCACATCACTGAACTGAGGTACTACCCATCGTAAAATACACCAACAAAAGAAAACGTGTTGCCAGTTAAATTGCAACCAATATTTTCTCATCTCTTAGAATTCCTATTTTATTCGTATTTTAACAACTTTTAAAGACTCATTTAGGTATGAGTTTGTTTATTGAGGATATTTCTGTACAGTGAGATGTGTGTAGCTCCGGTAGGTGGGAATGATCGTGTAAGTCACACTCCATCAAGACAGAGAAGGATTCCATCACCGGGCAGGCTCCCCCAGGCCCTTCTGGGTCAGCGCCTTCCCAGAGGCAACGACTGTTCTGATGGCCATTGTTCCGTTATTCCGTGTTACTCTTACCTGGGCTAGAGTTTCGTATAAGTGGAATAATGCACTTTATACGCCCTTGTTCCTGTCTTTTTTGCCCATTATAGAAGTTTTGAGATTTATCCTCATTGAGTATATATATTACCCATTTATTCTCTGTAATTTATATGTATAATTGCATATTGCATGCATACACCACAATTTGTGCTTTTTCCACTTAATGGATATTTTCATTGTTTCTGGGTTAGGGCTATTATAAATAAGGTTGCCGTATATGTTCTTTTACATTATTTTATGGATGTTTAATCCATTACTCTTGAGTAAACACCCAAGAGTAGATTTCCAAAGTGTTCCTATCATTTACACTCGAGTGAGAGTCCCAGTGCTTGGCTTGGTGTTCTTTCTTTGAGCCACTCTAGTGGCATCCAGAGCTATGCCAACATCTGCATTTTCCCGATGACCAGTGATGCTGAGCAGTGTTTTCAAGTGTTAATTGTTCAGTCACATATCTTTGAAGTATCTATTCAGACATTTGCCCAATTTAATTATTTGTCTTTTTTATTGAGTTGTAGGAGTGAGTCATTTATATAGCCTGAATCTTTGTCATACGTAAGACTTAGGGACGTTTTCTCAGTCTGTGGCTTGCCCTTTTACCTTTTTATTGGTATGTTTTGGTGAGTATACGTCTTCAGTTTTAATAGAGTCTAATTTACTACATATTTCTTCTGTACTTAGGGCTTTCTATATCTGAGCTAAAAAGCTTTGTCTAACCCAGTGTCACAAACACAGTCTCACGTATTTTCTTTAGACACTTTATATTTTTTAGCTTTTATGTTTCGGTTTCTAAATCATCTCAAATCAATTGTTGTGTGTGGTGCGCTTTAGACTTTATTATTTCTTTTTTTTTTATCGGAGTGTAGATAGCCTGTTGTTGTAGACTCATTTGTTGAAAAGACTTTCCCTCTTTGATTTGTTTTGGTGCCTTGTTAAGTATCAATTGAACATGTATTCTGGGGTCTATTTATGAAGTCTTTATTTTTTCTCATTATCTATTCAGCTGTCCTTATACCAGTCACGTATCATCTGGAGAGGCAGCTTTATAAAGACTTTTCAAATATGGCAATATTAGTCCTTCAACTTGGTTCTTTTGAAAGGGCACTTTGGATATTTCAGGTCTTTTGATTTTCCAAATACATTTTAGAATGAAAATGCCCATTTCCACAAAACAGCGTCCTAGGACTTTTATAGAACTGCTCCTGGGTGGCTCAGTCGGTTAAGTGACTGACTTTGGCTGAGGTCTGATCTCACCATTTGTGAGCTCCAGCCCCGTGTCGGGCTCTGTGCTGACAGCTCAGAGCCTGGAGCTGCTTCAGATTCTGTCTCCCTCTCTCTCTCGCACTCTCCTGCTCACACTCTGTGTGTCTCTCTCTCAAAAATGAATAAATGTTAAAAAATTTTTTAAAAATTGTGTTGAAACCACAGAGCAATTGGGAAGAATGAACATTATAACATCACTGAGTCTTCTGATCCATGAACATGGTACATCTCTCTCCACTTGTATTGGTTTCATTTTCCTCAGCAATGCTTTTTCAATGTTGTACACATCTTTTCATAAATATAGTTCATATTTTTGATGTTATTGGAAATGCCATTTATTTTTTTAAAAAATTTTAAATGTTTATTTTTGAGATACAGTTACAGAGGGAGACAGAGCGTGAGTGGAGGAGGGGCAGAGAGAGAGGGAGACTCAGAATCTGAAGCAGCTCCAGGCTCTGAGCTGTCAGCACAGAGCCTGACGCGGGGCCCAAACCCACAAACCGTGAGATCATGACCTGAGCTGAAGTCAGATGCCTAACCATTTGAGCCACCCAGGCACCCTGTAAAATCCCATTTAAAAAATAGTATCTTCCAGTTAATCCTTGCTACTACGTAGACAGGTAATTTTGTATATCGACATCATATCTTGAGAATTTGTTATATTCGGTTATTAATTCTAGCAGGTTTTTTGTAGATGGTTTAGATTATTTTTATATATATAATTCTATCATGTGTGATTAAAGAAAGTTCTACATTTTTCTTTCCAGTCTTTATGTGTTTCTAAATCTTACTTTTAATACGTTGCCTAGGATACTCAGTATAATGACAAATAGAAGTGGTGACAGTGTGTCCAATCTTACAGTGAGTGTATTAAGTCTTTTATCCTTAAATCTGATGTTAGCTGTGCATTTTAAAAATATATGCTTTTTAGGAGCATCTGGGGGGCTCAGTTGGTTAAGCTTCTGACTCGTGGTTTCAGCTCAGGTCATGATCTCACAGTCATGAATTCAAACTTCGCATCGGGCTCTGCACTGACAGTATGGAGCCTGCTTGGGATTCTCTCACTTCCTCTGTCTCTGTCCTTCCCCCGCTCACTCTCTCTGTCTCTCAAAATAAATAAACTTAAAGACATTAAAAAATATATATGTTTTTTAATAGAGAAGATTTTCTTGTAATACTAGCTTTCTGGGAGTTTTGCCATTTAGTAAATGAAGTAGTTCACCTTAATAAAAATGAACATCAAATTTTCTTTTTACAAAAATGGATAGTTTTACTGTAACTAGAAACATTTACATTTAGGGTATAATGTTATTAAAATGTCTAAAAGAGTTACTGAGTATTATTTCTAGTATTTTAAGTAGTCCCTTTAATTTTGAAAGACACCTTATCCTTCTTTCTAAATACACTCATTTATTATTCCATTAGCTCTTCTGACCATCTTATGAGGCAGTGAGACTGGTTTGATACTATTTGGCAAATGATTCCATCATTTACACGACTTCCCTAAAGCCGTGGGCCAGGTCAGACTAAACAGTCTTGACTCTGTGTTCCTTACATATCTTGTTTAATCGTCTGTACTTCACATCGTGCAAGCTGCTATATTTTTGGAAGAAATTTAAATAACAATGCTGACTTCAAAAATTAAATTTTTTGTCTCTTCATCTATAGGAATAAATAAGATGAGAGTAAATAGAAAATAGATTGTCAGTATAAATTGGATATGAATTAACGTAAGTACAATGAGCAAGAATGATTAGGATAACGTATAAGTACCCCTTCAATACCTGCAAATCGTTTCTGAACAACTCTTAACGGCATTGGCTGGTGTTGAATGGCACAGTTATGCGATTCTTTAATATGAGGGAATGTTCCCGGGGCAGAGTGTCATGCGGATGAAGGGACACAGAGTGTCAGTACCAGCCATCCAGCCACCCAACCCGCTGGGTGTCACCCCCCCTCCCCCCAACACAAACAGCAGAAACCCTGTTGTGGAGAATCTGGGACCAGGAGAGGCGTCCTTGCAAGCTGTGCTGACAGCTACGAGTGGGGCAAAAAACTCAGAGTCGAGAAGAGACTAGAAGCTCCTCTTGACCTGCTGGAGGCACAGCTCTGCATCTGCGGTGGTGGACACGGAAACGGGCAGCAGCTTTGGGTACCTCAGTGTCTTAGAAACTTCCCAGTATTCCGTGCCTGTTGACAAGTCAACACTGAAACCCTGACTATTACTGTGAAACTCTAGGAAGGTGAGCTACAGAGCAGCTCACTGACACAGCATTCATACCCATGAACCGTGGCCGAACCCAAAGCTTGGGTCTGGTTTTTAGGGTGGATGTAATTTCTTTAAATGTATTTGGGGCATCGTCATACTAAAATCAAGTGGGGTATACTTAGTGAGATCATCAGTTAAGGTTTTTTTTCTTTAAGTTCAAAATGTCCTGCAGCGATTTGTTGTAATGTGATTTCCTTCTGGTTGTCAGATTACCAGACACATTAGAAGTCACCAAAATCTATTGCTAGTTTGGGAGCTAAGATAATTTTTAGAAATTAACTCAGTTTTTAAATCCAACCAAATTTACAGAGGTAGTTTTCTAAAAATACAGAGTGCTTATGTGAGTGCAGAAATGAAAAGTCCGTAGAAACAAGTTAGAATTGTACTCACGTTTCTGCTTTAAGATTTTCATGAAAAAATATTGAGGCCGACTCTCTCCAAAGTGCTAATTACTTCTGAGGGTTCTGCTCAGCATGGGCTGTGTGGCCCAGGAGGCCGTGTGTCTGAGCCACACACATCTGCAAGCTCGTGGAGTCGGGGCTCAAGTGCACGTGCGTGGACGGCACGAGCATGAATGGAATGGCCTTGAAGAGAGAGCAGTGCAGTCGCCACAGTGTGTTGGGTTAAGGGGCTCACCGTACCAGCATGGCTGCTGGGAAGCCGCTGTCTACACTGAGCCCCACCCAGGGCTCAAACTCATGAACCATGAGCTCATGACCTGAACCAAAGTCGAGCTGAAGCTGGACGCTTAACGCACTGTGACACCCAGGTGCCCCTCCCCGTGTCCTTTTCTAATGGTTTGTAGGGCCTCCCTCAACGTGCTTCTGGACCTTCCTTGAAACCTGTTTCTATGGTTCCTTTCGAAGCTCCGCTTCTGTGTCTCCGTGTTTGAAAGTTTCTGGATTTGTGGTGAAATAGGACTTCTGTTGCTCTGTTCTGCATTTATGTCCACTTACACGTGCTTCATGTCCTTTATGAAGAACAGGTGTCTGTTTCATCTCCCTGTGGCCACAGCGTGAGCTGCGCTCGGGTCCCCTGGGGCTGGCACTGCCTCGGGGAGGGAGGGCCGCTTTCCAAAGCAGAAATTGAGTTTCTGTTTAGCTTCTGTTCCCAAGGGTCATCATTGGTTTGTCTAAAGATCTTCTAGGGGCACCTGGGTGGCTCAGTCAGGTGAGCGTTTGACTTTGGCTCAGGTCATGATCTCATGATTCGTGGGTTCGAGCCCCGCGTCGGGCTCTGTGCTGACAGCTCAGAGCCAGGAGCCGCTTCAGATTCTGTGTCTCCCTCTCTCTCTGCCCCTCCTTCCCCCCTTATACTCTGTCTCTGTTTCTCTCAAAAATAAACATTCCCCCCCAATTTTTTTTAATTAAAAAAAAAAAGATCTTCTTCCTTCATTTTGGCCCTTACCAACAGAACACATAACTACATTTCCCCAATAAGTTTGAATTCTCCACACGGAGCCAGACTTACCAAATAAAATTGCTTAAGTTAACATTTCTAACCAACCAGGGTGTTTATGCAACAAACACAAAATTTCTTCCGACTCAGCTATAATATCTTCTATATTTTACAACAGTCTTGGCGAATTTTAAGAGATTGTTGACTTAATCTTATTTTGCTTATGATGAACCTTCAAGTATGAAATAAAATACTCAAAGGGACATTTCAAGAATTTCCCGGAACCATTTCTATAGATACAGAATGTCCTTGGATGGAGCATGAGAAGTATTTTGTGCCCAGATAATCACACCATAAATTTTGTTCACTAATAAAATTTCTGAAAAGGAACCAGTGGATGTTACAGTGAGCCATGTGTTTTCCAGGAGCGCGTGCTGGGAATGAGCTACTCTCCCGAGTATGTGGGGCTTTGTAGGCACGGGCTGACTGCTCTCAGGGTTTTCTCCGGGAAGACGTGGCTCGACTCTGTCCTCCGTGGGGCTTCTCATGGTCTGCAGTGACTCACTGGGCAGTGCGGCCGCAGATGCCAATCATTGCCCTTTTCTTCTTGCCAGTTTCCATGTTGTGGTTGGAGTGGAAGCTTCTTTATGATGATGATGCTGTAAGCAGGGCTGGGTTTTATTTATGTATCTATGTGTTTCTTTTTCTTTAAATTTTTTAATGTTTATTTCTGAGAGAGAGAGAGAGACAGAGAGAGAGAGATAGCATGAGCAGAGGAGGGTCAGAGAGAGAGGAAGACACAGAATGTGAAGCAGCTCCAGGCTCCGAGCTGTCAGCACAGAGCCCAACACGGGGCTCGAACCCACGAACCACGAGGTCATGACCTGAGCCGAAGTCGGACACCCAACCAACTGGGCTACCCAGGAGCCCCAGTATCTGTGTATTTCTTTTTTTTTTTTTTTTTAACGTTAAGTTTTATTTATTTCCAGGAGAGAGAGAGAGAGAGACAGCGTGAGCAGGGGAGGGTCAGAGAGAGAGGTCACAGACTGAAACAGGCTCCAGACTCTGAGCTGGCAGTCAGCACAGAGCCCGACGCGGGGCTCGAACCCACGAACTGCGAGATCATGACCTAAGCGAAAGTCGGACGCTTAACCGACTAAGCCACCCAGGCGCCCCAGTATCTGTGTATTTCTTGAGTGAAATCTAGAATATATGGAAAAGGACAGGACTTACAGGGAACAAATTCAAATTTAAAAGAACTGGGTGATGGTGTTAGAAGAAATGCAGTGGCCGTGGGTTTTTTTGTGTATCATGAACTGTGAGATCATGACCTGAGCTGAAATCCAGAGTCAAATGCTTTACCTACTGAGCCACCCAGTTGCCCCCAGACGGCGTATTGAAATCTGTGTTACACGGATGGTGTCAGAATTGCATCTGCCCGGAGGTCGGAGGGGGCGCAGGCTGGGCAGCAGTCAGACCTTGTGCTGCTGAGCTTGACGGGCCTGGATCTGAGCTCTGAGTCCGCCCCTTCTGAGTCACGTGGCCTTCCCCAGGTGACTTATCCGTGCCTCTGTTTTCCCATCTGCCAGATGGCTAAATGAGGAAATCCATGAATGAATTAGGATAGTTCTAGCACTTGGAAAACTTGAAATAGCAGCTGTTGGTTACATGCATGGTAGATGCTATTAGATCATGCCTCTCATCATTAAAGCCAGCACTTCTATGGTCCTCTGTGCCATGGACATGCTGTGGCTGTGTCAGCCATGTGGCCCCAGGTCCCTTGTGCCGTCCTGTGCCGTGGACACGCTGTGGCTGTGTCAGCCGTGTGGCCCTGGGCTCCCTGTGTCCTGAGACTGGGCCCTTCCTGTTCGGAAATAAGCTGGGCTTGTATACCTTCACTCTCTTTGTGTCAGCATCATCTTAAATAAAAGTTGGTGACAAAATTGAAAGAAGTAGAAAATAGAGGTCCAGCTCTAATTTGCAAAAAAAAAAAAAAAAAGTTTGAAAATACTTGCAAGTGGCCTCAGGTTTTACAACCCGGACAGAAAGCTGGGTGCACGCCTCTAGGCCGTTGCTGCTGATTTCGTGCACCCAGAGCCACCCCACCTTTAACAGGTGGCCACAGGGTCAGCTGGGCCCGCCAGGCACCCCCCACTCCCTCTGACTGGCCAGCCTCTGCCCCGTCCCACAACCTCCCACGAGGGGCCACCCGCGCACCACGCTCACGCCTCTGTCCTTCCTCCCAGCGTCCTCCTGTGACCAGGAGCAGCAGTCGGCCCTGGAAGAGGCCCGGCAGCCCAAGAATGACAACGTGGTGATCCCGGAGTGTGCCCACGGCGGGCTCTACAAGCCGGTCCAGTGCCACCCGTCCACCGGCTACTGCTGGTGTGTCCTGGTGGACACCGGACGCCCCATCCCCGGCACATCCACCAGGTAAAGCTGCGCCTGCGGGCCGGGGGCGGTGTGGGGGGAGGCCGGGGAACGCAGGCCCCCCGTTCTGGGCGCCGCCCTCGCCCTGCTGCTGGGACGCTGCGGGCCCCAGGCTCACTTCCTGCGGCGCTGCCCGCCCACACGGACGGCTCTGGCCCCCGGCCCCCGGGAGTGTGCAGCCCAAGCGGTCGTGGCTGAGGCTTTCAGGCTGTCCTTGCTTCTGGCACGGTCCCCGCCGGCCGGAACCGTGGGTGGGAGGTGGGGGCAGAATGTGCCACTTGTCCACGCCAACTTCCCCCTGCCCTGCCTGTGGCACAGGGAGCCGGGCATTTCACAAGCTGAGAGAACTGATCGCCCCAAATGGCTTTCTTCAGCATAAAATAAAGTTAGTGCGCTCAAGGCGAGAGAGCAGCCAGAGCTGTTCCGGGGCCTGGGAGGCAGAAACATTCGTTCCCTCGTATTTTTGTGAGGTCGAGCAGGGTGGTTCACAGTTGCCCCTGAAGCACACAAACAGCTCACGGAATCTGCATAAACACGGGCAAAGAAGTGTTCGCAGTTCTTTGTTATGTGAATTGAGTTTGAATTTTTGTAGATTTATATAAAGATCATTTACAAATGTACAAAAGTATTTCAAAAGTTATCCAATTTAGCCACTGGTTTCATATCTGGCACCAGGGCATGAGCATTTTGGCACTTCCTAAATTATGTCCCCCAATCTTCCAAGTGAGGCCATGAAACATTTACGGGGGAAACCGCCCAAGTGTATTCCCCACGGTGGAAGCGCGGGTGACCAGCTCCACGTGTCGCGCACTCCACCCACACCTGGTCCCCGTCTGGGGCAAGCAGGGATTCCTGCCTTGGAAATTGGAAGAACACAGTAGTATTCGAGCCGGTCTTGGTGGCCAGCAGGTCACCCATTCTGGCCACACGCCTCTGTGCCCGCCCAGAGCAGACCCCAGCCCAGGACTGCAGGCTGGCAAGTGGGGCTCACCTACCACACAGCTGCCGGAGGAGAGTGACCGCCCGAGTGTGCCCTGCACGGTGTGAGAAGAGCATAAATCTCTTTAGGGTGTTGCTGTGAGCGAGTCGCTTTGGTTCCCGTGCACACGTGTGTAGGGGACTGTTTTCTAAGAAACCTTTCTCAGGAAGCAGTATTTCTGCCTCTAGAACTCAGGCTCATCTACTCTGTGTTTAGGTCGGGGCCAGTGCTCTGCGCTGGTGGCCTCTCGGCCGCACCTCCAGAAGTGAGGCCAAGTTCACTGGGAGAGGCTCTGTTCATGCTGCCTGACAGACACCCTTATGCTGTCAGAACCAGAGCCGCTTGCATTGGCTCTGAGACGACCAGACCGGGGGTGATGCTGTTACCCCTAGGAATCTGTGTGCACTTTTATCATAATCAGGCAAAAAACATAGAAACCCCTCTTCCCTTCCATCTGTCTTGATTTCCATCTGATTTGACTTTACTGTGGCTTCAGATGTGCAGGGAGAAGAGCATCAAGTTCTCCTTTTCACAAAATTTGCCTACAGGGGGGAGTAACTCCCTCTTAGAACTTTGTGTTTCAAGAAACAGTATTAAATTAAATCCAGTGAGGAGTGTCCTTTAGACTCCTGCATTTTTGTCTCATCCTTTATTGCATTTATCCATCCATGTATACATCCATTCATCCATCCATGCATCCATCCATATATGCATCCATCCACCCATCCATCCACCATCCATGTATCCACCATCCATCCATCCATCCATATATGCATTCATTCATCCATCCATCCATTCATCCATCCACACATGCATCCATCATCCAGGCATCCATTATCCATCCATTCATCCATCTATCCATTCATCCATCCATCTGTCCATCCATCTACCCTCTCATTCACCTATCCACCCATCCATCTATCCACCCATCCATCTGTTCATCCATCCACAGACCCATCCATCCACCCACCCATTCACCTACCAATCTATCCATCTGTCCATCCATCATCCATCTAACTATCCATACATCCATCAGTACATACATCTACACATCCATCTGTCCATCCAGCCACCTACCCATTCACCTATCCATCCATCCATCCATCCATCTGTCCATCCATCCACAGATCCATCCATCCACCCACCCATTCGTCTACCAATCCATTTGTCTGTCCGTCCATCCATCCATCCATTCATCATTCATCCATCCATATGTGCATCCACACACCTACCCATTCACCTACCAATCCACCTATCCATCCATCATCCATCCACCCACCCATCCACCCATCCATCCATCATCCATCCGTCCCAGATGCTGACTGTCAGTCGTACCCTCATCACTATCCTAGGGACTGAGGAACGAGCAGGTCTCCTCTCTCAGGGGCTTTCTCTTCTGCTTCAGGAATGTCAGGCAATGAGCAGGTTTTCCATTGCAGCAAAAGAAAAGTCATCACATCCAAGCAGCCTCACAACTTACCAGCCCGCACACTGCAAAAGTGAAGGGAAGTTCGGATTATCTTGGCGGTTCATGGACGTACTTAATTATCTGTTTTTTCTGTTCTCTGTGCTCCACCATCTTTGACTTGCTGACTTGCTCTGTGACTGACTCCTGACAGGGTTGCTAGAAGCATGCTCCACAGGCATGGCAGTGTAGTCTGTGCCTCTTGATGCCAGCAAGCACGCCTTCCCCCGGCGTGTTCTTCCCTCACTCGAGTTTGCCAGACTGTCCGTCCAAGACCAGGCCCATTGCTGTCTAGGGGAGGGGTCCACTGTGGTTCCCATCGTTCAGCACCCGGCCTGGGACAGGATCACCCCCCCCTCCGTGTCCTCAACATTGTGTGTGCTCTTCTGGGGCTGAGGACATGCAGGAAACAAAATAGAGAAAAATCCAGGCTTCCAGGGAGCTTCTGTCCCAATGGAAGGGGACAGACTGTGGGCAAAACACAGAAGCAGCTACTCCAGATATAAGTAAGCACACTGGCAATGACAAGTGCACTGGAGAAATAGGGAGAGGGGCGTGAGGAGAATGGCCAGGGGGCTCCCTGAAATGCTGAGCTGGAGTCGAGTCCTGAAGACGCTGCAGGGCAAGCTGCCAGCCGCATGTGGGAGGGCGGCCCAGACAGTGAGCACTGCCCTGCACCGTGGACGTCCCTGAGCCAGAATCTCGTTCAGTTTCAGTCAGAAGGTGGGGTATCCCAGCATGGAAGCCTTTCATTTTTAATGGTGGTGAATCTAACAAATGGGCCTAAACAACGAGGGGCTTTATTTCTCTCCGGTGAGAATTAACAGAGATGAAGAAAGCTCCATTTCAGTTGATGCTATGATTTAGTGATGTCACTGACAACACAGAATCATCCGGATCTTTGACATCCTTGCTGTCTTGTCCTCACCCTTGAATATAGACTCTTCTCATGCTCACAAGATGGCTGCAGGGATCCGGGCATCTCATCCAAACACCACAGTGCTCAGGGGAACACATGGCTCATCTCTTTATTGGGAATCCAAGCAACCTTCCCCAAGTTTCCTAGCAAATTTAATTCGTGGCTTCTTGGCCAGAATTGGATCCCACGATCAAGGGCAAGCCCATCCCCGGCATGAAAGATAGAACTGGCTTAGACTGATGCCTAGAGAGGCATGGATGTGGGAAATCAAATTATCAACAGTAAGGGCTGCAGGCCAGCCTCACCCCTACCTACCACGGGCTCTAATGGGACTGAGCGGGGAAGTTGCAGAAAGTTTTCTTTCTCTCTGTTGCATGAATGCTATTTTCTTATGATTTTCTGCAATGAGCAGTTCCGGGGAGATATTTTATAGTTTTGCTGTAATTTGTGTAGATGGTTCCCGTGTTTTCCCCTCAGTTCCCCTCTACATTTCTGTTTGGCAATGGGAACAATAATTTAAAACTCCAAGAGAGAGCGAAGCCACGAACATAAAATGCGTTGTCATTATGAGCCAGCCAGCTCCCTTTCCCTCCTGTCACCAGGCAAGCTCGTGAGAACGCCGGGGTGCTGGGGCCGGCCGAGCCCAGGGCGCTGGAAGTCCGCTGCCTGCCTGCCAGGGGGAGGGCGGCCTCCTTCCGGCACAGAATTTCTGGTCGGGATGATCATCAGGCCAGAAATAGGACTTGAACGACACCAAGACATGCCTCCTGCTTCTCCAGCCTTTTGGTGTCAGAATTGGCATCTTGGCCGTAGTGTGTTGTGTGCTGATTCCCCGTGGGCCAGAGCCCAGGCCCCTGCGTGAGCCCACGCCACGCGGTCCCGCAGAACCTGGGAGGCGGGGGTGGGCTCCAACCCGGCCGCTGTGCAGCAGTGCGGAGAGCTGAGTGGGCAGTCCCATTACGCCGCATCGGGCTGATTGCCGGCTGCTACATTAGCTCCCAGAACACAGAGATCTCTCCTTCACATTCCTCAGAGACATCTCTGATTCATGTTCCTCAGAGAGATCTCTCCTTCACGTTCCCCAGAGAGATCTCTCCTTCACATTCCTGATGGCTGGGGAAGGGCTCTCCCATCTGCCAGGAGACTCCAGGCTGTTCTCACCTCGCAGTGGGGCAGTCCCCATCCCCGACTCTGGAGCCTGTCTCTCTCACTGGCCACGTGCACGTGCCACGTGAGCGTGAAGTCGCACTTCTCCCCAGCGGAGAGCCTGGTATCTGACGGGCAGCTGGACCGTCAAGAGATGCTCATTTTTTTTCTCATACAAATAAACTAAACAGGATTGAAAGGAAAGTGAGGCGTGTCAGTGCTGAAGTTGAACTTTTTCTTCGAGACTTCAAAGGCACGAATTCTATTTCTTGAGACCGCCATTTCTGCGAGTCACGGCGTGTCACAGGAGTCTAGAAGAGGCAGGGTGCCGTCATTTGAATATACATTTCTGTACTGGGTATGCTAGGATTCTTAAGAGCTCTCCAGGTCAGATCAGGGACAGAGCTGGAAGGGTCAGCGGGCTAGTTCCCAGGTCACTTCAAATAAAGGCCCAGGACGGGGAGTTGCGAGGAGCATGCTGTCCTACAGGACGTCCCCGGGAGTGGCTGGGCACGTGACTGTCCACGGAGCGTTCCGTCCCCAGCTTCCACCTCTTCCGTCAGGAGCTGGGACACTGGCTGTGACCTTTCAGCGCACATGTCACGGCCATCAGCTGTGACGGGGTCACATCTAACATAGGCACCAGTTCGCTGTGCCAGCCCCACGGACACTGACCGGAGCCTGTGGTAAAGACCTCGAGTTCTCCAGACACCACCTGTGAGAGCAGGAGCTCAGCGCCGTCCCTCATCCGCGGCTTCTTTGCTCGCCCTCTCTGCCTGGACTTTGGCTCCCCAGTACCCACTGGAGTTCCAGGGGTGGGGGACGCCCCGGCTGAGGCGCTGGTCCTCTCGCTTGGGCTCACATTCTTGTGACTGTGGACCCTGTACCGTCTACACTGAGCCCCACTGCACTTCTAACAAGTGTGAACGTGATAGCTTAACTGTCCGCCTGAGCATGTTGAGGACACTTGGGTTTCAAGAACAACACTTCAAAAACACATGTTACATTTGTGTGAGTGTTAGGTTCTGTGGCATCAAAGAGGCTATTTGGGGTGCAGGTGGAGGGTGCAGGGTGGGGTGGGGGAGGGGGGTGGGGTGGGTGGAGGGTGCAGGGTGAGGTGGAGTGCGGGGGTGGGGGTGCGGGGTGGAGGGTGCAGGGTGGGGTGCGGGAGTGCGGGGTGGGGTGGGGTGGAGGGTGCAGGGTGCAGGGCGAGGTGCGGGGAGTGTGGGGGTGGGGTGGAGGGTGCAGGGTGGGGTGCAGGTGGAGGTGCAGGGTGAGGTGCGGGTGAGGGTGCAGGGTGGGGTGCGGGAGTGTGGGGGTGGGGTGGAGGGTGCAGGGTGGGGTGCGGGTGGGAGGGTGCAGGCAGGGTGCGGCAGGGTGGGGTGCGGGTGGAGGGTGGTGTGGAAGGGGGAGTGTGGGGGTGGGGGTGGAGGGGCAGGGTGGGGGCGGTGGAGGGTGCGGGTGCGGGTGGAGGGTGCAGGGTGGGGTGCGGGTGGAGGGTGCAGGGTGAGGTGCGGGTGAGGGTGAGGGCGGGGTGCGGGGGTGCAGGGCGGGGTGCGGGTGGAGGGGAGGGTGCAGGGGCGGGGTGCGGGGAGTGTGGGGGTGGGGTGGAGGGCAGGGCGGGGTGCGGGGAGTGTGGGGTGGGGGTGGAGGGTGCAGGGCGGGGTGCAGGGAGTGCAGGGGCGGGGTGGAGGGTGCAGGGAGTGCAGGGGCGGGGTGCGGGTGGAGGGTGCAGGGCGGGGTGCGGGGGTGAGGTGGGGGTGGGGTACGGGTTTAGCAGGGAGTGAGGGGGTGGGGCGTGTGGGGTGGGCTGTGGTCCCCCGGCTGTTTCAGCCGCACCAGGTCGCCCCCCGCCCCCAGGACTGGGCACCGGGAAGGACACTTAGTGTGTCCCTCGGGGAGACACTTCAGCGCCTTTTCTATGGTGGGAAAACAGAAAGTCGGGAAAAAGAGGAAACAGAAATGATGCCCCGTCCCCTCCTTGGGGAGTGAGGAAGGGGAATAAGGCAGAACGGATGGTGAGGAGTCAACAGAAGCGCGTCCACTTCCCCAAATCAGCGGGGTTCGGTCCAGAACATTCCACCTGCACCCTCCCCACTGGCTCACGTTGTCCGACCACAGGCAGCCCGGGGAGGCGGGTCCCGCAGAGTCCCCGCGCGCGCGCGGCCTGCTCGGGGCTCCCACAGTCGTTCCTGAGGAGCCGGCCAGGGAGGGCCCCCGGGGCCAGTGCCCGCTGCTGCCCGGCGGCGTCAGACCGGGGAGAGGGCCCTGCTGTCCTGAGGGGACACGCCGGCTCCGTGTGCGACCCCACCCGTCGGTGCTCCGCGCTTTTGTGGTCACTTGATGTGGGGCCAGAGCAGTTTTCCTTTTCCTCCCTCCCTCCTCCCCCTCCCTCCTCCCCCCTCCCTCCCCTCCTCCCTCCCTCCTTCCTTCCTTAACACAGGGACACCCTTCTGTAGCTTCATAAATTGGATTAAGGTTTAGTGTGTCTCTCAGTCAGACATGCATCCAAACTTCGGAGGTTCTTTCCGAGATTTTGCATCCTCTCAGGGGCCCCAGCCGCCTGCCCCCGGTGACCTGGCGTGCCCCTCCCGCTCCCTCTGAACCCCAACAGACCCCAAGACATGGGGGTGTGGAGGCGGTGGCGTTCCGCAGCCGCCGTGTGAGGTCTGTCTGCAGCGTGGCCCTTCCTCCCGACTGGAAAATAAACTCTAGTCAATGCTCACAAAGGTCCGGGAAGGTCCAGAGTCCCAGGAAGGAGACACCACAGACGTGCCGCGGGCCCAGGACGGGGCCCTTGCACGCTGGGACATGGAAGAAAGCACCGCCTTCCAGGCCTAAACCCGGCTTCGCTCTCCTTCCCCCGCAGGTACGAGCAGCCGAAATGTGACCACACGGCCCGGGCTCACCCGGCCCGGACCAGGGACCTGTACCAGGACCGCCCGCTGCAAGGTGAGCGCCTCGGCCAGCAGGTGTGGGCGGGGAGGGGTCCCTCCGGCTCTGTCCCCGGGGGCACCTGCGGGCGGGGGCTCCCACGGGCACCTCGCAGGGCAGCGCCCGCGGCCGGCAGGGCTGAGACCCGGCCTGTGCGAGATGCGGCCACTGTCTCTGAAATCAGAACCTCTGCACCAAAACGGTCCTTTAATTGTTTTACCTGAAGAGAGGTAGTCGTTCGAATGCTGCTTTCTGACGTTCCTTTAGAGTTGAATCAACAGTTCAAGGAGCTACAGTTTAGGTTTTAGTAAAACCTGAGCTCAATCTTTGTATCAGGTGCGTTTAATGGCAAAGAACTATTTCAAATTAAACAGAGGCAGTGAGTTCGATCTTATAATTGTTAAAAATACGTTCATGAAAAGGTGTCTTTCAGCAAAGAGCACGTTAAGTGTTCCGGACACACCGGGAATTATTCCTCCGACAGTCACGCCTACAGCCTTGCCTGGGGTCTGCGTCTCCCGGCCGGGGAGGTGCGGGGACCGGCGCTCGGGCTCGTGTCCTGAGATCACGGCGTGTAGAGACGGAGCTCTGACATGATGTGGCGAATGTGATGGCATCAGTGAGATGCTTCAAAGCCAGTTGCTAGTTTTTTTTCATTCGGGTCTTTTTTTCTTTTAAGTGTCTCCGGATTGTGTGTGTTTAGCTGATGCCTCAGAGGCCGTGGACGCCCTGCTCTCAGGTCCTGAGCTCCGAGCACACGCTTGATCTTGGCCTCCCACAAAGTCTGTGTCCAGTCCCCTTAGGAAATGCTGTTCTTGCCTTATTCGTGCTAGTATCAGGGAAGAGGGTTTGAAACTCCGGCACGTAAAGATGTTTTCCTTTCATGAGTAAAGATAGAAAAGACTAGAACGTCACCTGGACGCGCCCATCGTCCATCCAACAACACTGGGCACCACAGCTCCTAAGACAGAGGGCGCAGAGAGGGAGGGAGGCGGCCGCGTCCTCAGCGAGAACCGCTCTGCCGTCGCCCCGCTGCTGAGGTGTCCGCCTGGGGGGCTTCCCCGGCTCCAGGCCCACCCAGTGTCTGCCTGCGGACGCAGGTCCGAGGAGCCTGTGGGAGACACGGCTCTCTGCACAGCGTTTCTCTCGGGGAGTGCTCAGCCTGCCTTGTGTTTCAGGCATCAGGGTCCTTCCTGAGTCTCGGGAGGGGGAGAGAGGGAGAGACCAGCGGCAAACACGCGTGTGGGTTCCCGGCCCGGCGCCTCGGGTCTGCACGGCCTCTCACCCTTCGGGGGAGCTCGGCGAGTGGCTGGATCACACGCTCCCTCGTGCCCTCGGACCAGAGGGAGTTCTCTCCCTCTGCCACCGGGTGTGATCTGCTGCCTCAGTGGGGCACCAGCGTGTCCCTCGCAGGAAGCAGTGAACCTAGCACATGCTGGGCACGCGGGGAGCCCGCGGCCAGCGCTCGCCGCGGCCAGCCGGTCCTGCCCCGTCGCATAAACGTCACGCAGATTGTTTGACTTTGGCTCTGAGGGCCCGCGACTCTTCGCGTTCCCTTATTTGGTGGGAACCTGCGACGGGGTGTCTGGTCCATGTGCTCGTGTCCGGCCTGGCTTTGCTGCCCGGCAGAGGAGGCGCTATGATGAGAGAGGGCCCCCCGTTACTTCCTGGCGGTGGTGTACGTGGTGGGAAGCTCCCTCCCTGGTGGGGTCCACACCTTAAATATTAGACTGGGTTCTTGATCCGGGATGGGAACGGTCGTTTGTCCCGGGGGAGCAGCCGAGGGTCCAGTTGAGAAGCACAGCAACACCTCACCAGCTGGTGCGGCGGTCACAGCGCCGTCCGGAGCGTCAGGGAACGTCCCACAGCTCGAGGGCCTGGCCTCTGGGCCCAGCGGCGGGGGGTCATTGGGCTGTCACGGCGAGGTCCCCTCCTGGCTCACACCGTAAATAAAAACCAGCCTCCAGGCACACGAGCCACTCGGTACCATTCATGGCCACTTAATCATTTTGATTTTTGGAGATATTTATCCTTATTAGGAAAAGACAAGTGGGTCTTGAAATGACTCCAGGATAGAGGCTATTCTTGTCGAGAGGAGAAAACTGTTTCCGGAACAGCTCAGCAGCAGGCCCGTGGGCACACGCTTCAAGCCACATTTAGGCTGATGCGTTTTCTTCTTAAAAGGTACAGCTTTCATTTTAAGTGGCTTTCTAAGCCCCGGCCGGTAAGGGCCCTTGATTTTCTAAGCGAGGCTGTAATTTTCTCACTCGCAGCCCATGTTTTTAGAGGGTTTGTTGATCTCAGGTAATTATCCCCACGGTACGCGGGGCAGTTAGCACATCCCCAGCTCTCACGGGGTAATGCTGAGTGATAATGTCATCTTCGGAGGCCGGTGCTTCCGTGTGGAAGGAGGTCAGGACCCCACTAATGGGTCCCCTGTTGAGACCTGGGTCATTACTGTGGTCTTTTATTCCGGAAGTTTCCTTGCAGCATGTGTCAGAGCATCCTGAGAGGAGGAAGCACAGAGTGTGGCAAAAATTTTAAACAAAGGCATTAAACCGCTCCTGTCCCACCTGTGAATTCATCTGAGTTCCTCCTGTCCTGGCGTCTGTCCATCACATCTCTTCACACAACCCCTGCTGACCTCCGCCTGCCCACACCCCTGCAGACCTCCGTTCCGGGGTGGCGGGAGCAGAGCCCTGCCCCGGGAGCATGCAGCATGCAGCCGCGGGGACTCAGCCCCTCCCTCGGGAGGCTGTCCCCGGCGCCTGTCTGCGGGACACGGCCCACCCTGTGTGTTCCCCTGGCCTCTGGGCCGTGCAGGCCATGTGCAGATGTCGCGTGCCCTCATGTGCTCTGAGGGGGACTCAGCCTCCCAGGGCCCCGCCGGCTGGCATAGCACTGAGCATGGAGGGGCTGGTTCTCTGTGCTGGGGGACACCGGACCTCGACTTGGCCCGCGGGTTTGCTGATTGTACGGTGCGCAGTGCGAGTCCTGGGTGCCTGGGCTCCTGGCGTGGGGGGAGGGTGGCCTGAGGGACGGAGCCCCCGCGGGCTGGCCGCCGCCTGGAGGGAGGAACCGTGAGACTGAGGGACCCATCCCGTGGCCCCGAGCCCCCCGGACGAGGTGCACACGCTTACTGTGGGGACGAGATGCGGCAGGCGCCAGCAGCTGGGGGCCCCGTCCCTCAGAGACCCCAAGAAGGGGGCTAAACAGCACACAGGCTCTGCGAGTCTATGGAGACAGAAATCCCTTCGAGCCCTGGTGACTGCAGGGGTGCTGTCCCTGGCCTCTGACTCCACTGGGGACCCTAAAGTCAGCCCTGCGTCTGTCTGTACAACCTTAGCAGTGCTTTTTGTTTTCAAAGTTAATTCTGATTTTCTGAGGTAAAGATAAAATGATCCTTTCCTGGTCCTGAGACTAACAGTGTGTGTGTGTGTGTGTGTATGTTTCTGTTTGTACGTGTATATGTATGTATTTGCGAGTGGGTATGTGTATACATGTGTATATGTATGTGTGCATGTGCATATGTGTGTATGTATGTGTTTGTGTATATGTGTATTCATGTGTGTATATGCATGTGTATGTGTGTATGCACATGTGTATGTGTATATGTGTGTATACAACCGTGTGTGTTTGTGTGTGTGTTTATGCATGTGTGTATATGAAGGTGTGTATTTGTGCATATATGTGTATGTGTGTATATGCGCATACATGCATGCACATGTGTATATGTGTATCTATGTGTATATGTGTATGTGTGCATGTGTGTATGTGCAGGCACATGTGTATATGTGTATACATGTGTGAGTGTGTATATGTTTGTGTGTCTGTATGTATATATGTGTATGTCTGCATATGCAGGTATGCATGTGTACGTCTGTGTACGTGTGTGTGTGTAGGCACACACCACATCCTCTCCACTCCTGTGTGGATGGACACACGGCTGCCTCCTGTCTCGCCTCTGCTGTAAGTAATGTGATCAACAGGAGGCACACTTTTTCAGAACCTAGTGTCTCAAGGTTTTCACTTCTTGCAGAACCTCACCTTGTGTGCTTTCTTTTATCGGCCACAGGGGCCCACCCTGTAACTCTCTGAGGAGCCTCCACACTGTCCCAGCAGCAGCTAACCATGCCTTGCCTTCACATTCCCCCCCACCCCGCAGTGCCCGTGGGTCCCTTTCCTCTGCGTCGGCACCAGCCCCCAAGTTCCCTTTCACATGTCTGTTGTCTGTCGTTGCCTTCTTTAGAAAAATGTCTGTTCAGGTTCTTTGCCTATTTTTAATCAGATTATTTGTTTCTCTTAAAAGTTGGATTTGTGGAAGTTCTTTATGTATGTATGATGTTAAGGGAACGAGCTCTGTAGGAACTACTATTACCATATGATTTTACCCTTATATGTGGAACTTCAGAAGTAAACAAAGAAAAGAAGAGACAAACAAAAACTGTAGACTCCCTGAGCGCAGAGCAAACCTGGTGGGGGGCGGCGGTGGGGGTGAAGTGGATGGCGGATTAAGAGAAACAGTTACATAGGGAAGTAAGGCACCGGGCACAGCCTGTGGAGTATTAGTCAGAGATGGCAGCGAGACGGGTGGCGCCTGTCGTGGAAAGCATGGAGGCACCCGTGACCTTGACCCAACGGGAATGGTAGCGAATGCAGTAGTAGTTTAGTCTGGCTGAGCAGAAGTGGTGACCTGCATCTAAACTTAGCCTTCCGTCCCAGCTGCTGCTGGACATGGAAAACCCAGAATTTACCTTTCTTCCAAAGTGACTTGGCAGCTCTGTTCTGTTCCAAAGATAAGACCAGATGTCACAGTATTTCACCCACTAAAGACTGTCACCATTGTGGACTTTTGTGTCAGATCACTGCAGCGAATTGCCGGCACGCGTCTGCTAAACTTCAGCTGGCAGGGGCAGTAGTCATTTGAGACGGCAGCCCACTATCCTGCAGACGCAGCCAGCTCGGGTCGTGACACACGCTTGTGTGCCCACGGCGGCCTCGGGGCTGCCCGCGCCGTCCACACGGCCCAGGCCGCGCAGCTCAGAGAGGCTTCGCCACGTGCCCAACGGGGCCAGGAGACAGCGGGGAGGAGGTGAGCGCGGTGCACCCAGGAGGGGGATTAGAAAACACAGTGTTTGCCGAAGAGCTGTCTGCGCCTCACGTTAACCATTCGTGCGACCCCGGTGTCAGGGTTTGGCTCTGGGTTTCTGGATGTGACAGCAGCAGTGCCAGTACCTGGAGAGAGTCCGAGCTACTTTATGTTTTGACCAGTGATCTTGATGATTTAAATACCAAGTTAAATTGTAAAAGATTAGTAAGGCCTTTAAACACAAATTGCATTTGTAGGATGTGTGATGAAGAAATGGGCCACACGAGTCCAGGTTTAGTGAGGGAAGTGTGTGGAAAGCAAACTTGGTGACACAGGAATCCCAGGGACAAGTGAGAACATGTGATGCCAGGGACACGCTTCATGTGGGACAGCCTGAGACGCCGCCCGCCCAAGCAGGTGTCTTAGGGGGACTCATCACGAGGCCCCGCCAGACACAGGCACATGCTTGCTCAGGGGCTTGTATCCAGTACAGGACCCACACTCCGTGGAGCAGAGCCTCTGTGAAACCTTCTAGGCCAGAATGAAGCAAAGAGCTATTCCTGTTAATTTATATGGAAGAATCTCTGAGGGTTCTGGTCCTGAAGACTCCCTGTCGTAGGCCTTTCTGGTATCTGAGGACACATCTACAGACGCACAAGCTGCATGGTCATAAGCCCAGTGCGCACAGACACAGGCCGGGCTCTGGGGCTGGACGTGGGATGTTGATGTGGCTCGCGGGTGGGGTGCACCAGCACCGCCCTGTGCCCGCCGCCCTGTGCCCGCCCCTGTGCCCGCAGCCCCTGTGCCCGCAGCCCTGTGCCCAGCCCCAGCCCGCCGCCCTTGTGCCCACCAGCCCCAGCCCTCGGCCCCCGTGCCCTCAGCCCTGTGCTCCGCCGCCCTGTGCCCGCCCGTGCTCGCAGCCCCTGTGCCCGCCGCCTCCTGTGCCCGCCAGCCCCAGCCCGCCCTGTGCCCGCAGCCCTGTGCTCCTCAGCCCAAAGTTCCGCCTCCCTGTGCCCGCCAGCCCCAGCCCACCCGCCTCAGCACGCCGCCCCTGTGCCCGCCAGCCCTGGGGGCCTCAGCTCCCAGCCCGCCAGCCCGCCCGCCAGCCCTGTGCCCGCCGCCCCTGTGCCCTCAGCCCCCAGCCCACCAGCCCTGTGCCCGCGCTGCCCACCGCCCCTGTGCCCGCCGCCCCTGTGCCCGCCGCCCCTGTGCCCGCAGCCCCTGTGCCCGCAGCCCCTGTGCCCGCTCACTGCACACCGACCCTGGGGTGTTGGCACTTTTCACCTTGTTTCCATTCCTCCCTCTTAGACCGCCTTGGGTCAGTGAAAAGGGGTCCTAAGGTTAGTCTTTGCTGAAGGTGAAGCGCACACTTAGGGAGCGGGCGCCTGCACGTAGTGTCTCAGGAGAGCAGCGCTGGGCGCGGGCGGGCGCAGGTGTGCACGGGCAGGGCCTCAGCAGTGACCGCTGAGCCACACCTGGCAGGATTCCCGCGGGATTTTTATTAGAATACTTATTCAGCTCAGTTGGTATTTTTTCTCCATTTTTAAGAGAATGAGGAGAAACTGGAGGAGGTTTGGTGGAAAATTGTGGGAATTACTCAGTCACAATAAAATAAGAACAAATAAAAGCAAGTTAAAGAACCAAAGAGGGGGTTTTTTTTGTTTTTGTTTTTTGTGTTTTTGGTCTTAACATGCAAAGGAAAGAAACATAAAGGTCAGCTAGAGATTTTAAGTTACTTACAAGAAGGTGTTGGTCCCTTTTTCCATTTATTAGTACTTCGATAGCTAAACAAAATGAAAGACTGTGAAGGCAGTCCCCTGTCTGAGTCACTGAATATAAAGGGGGCTTCCTGTGCCTAAAAGGGAGTTGAGAAATTTAGTTCGCGATAATCTTTGGATGAAAATGTACTTTAGGGGCGCCTGGGTGGCTTAGTCGGTTGAGCATCCAACTTTCGCTTAGGTCATGATCTCGCGGTTGTGGGTTCGAGCCCCGCGTCGGGCTCTGTGCTGACTGCCAGCTCAGAGCCTGGAGCCTCTTTCGGTCTGTGACTCCCTCTCTCTCTGACCCTCCCCTGCTCACGCTGTCTCTCTCTCTCTCCTAGAAATAAATAAAAAACATAAAAAAAAATTAAAAAAAAAAATGTACTTTAAAAATGCAGGGGGGCGGACGTGGGGGGCTCAGTCGGTTAAGCATCCGACTTTGGTTCAGGTCATGATCTCATGGTTTGTGGGTTCGAGCCCCACATCGGGCTCTGTGCTGACAGCTCAGAGCCTGGAGCCTGTTTCGGATTCTGTGTCTCTCTCTCTCTCTGCCCCTCCCCTGCTCATGCTCTGTCTCTCCGTCTCTCAAAATAAATATAACATTTTAAAAAATTAAAAAGAAAATAGCTACTAAAAATGCAGGCAAGTGGAAAGACCATTTCTTCTATAACCTCTCTGATGGGTATCCGTGACTCACTGATCAGAGGCAAGCTCCCCCTGCACGAGCCACACAGCTACTTGCACACGCAGCCCTGTTCCCAGCGCGGGTCCCGTCGCGTCTCCCCAGCCGCGCTCCACTCTGCCCTGGCCGGGTCTCCAGGTGGCCTCCGTCCCTCGTCCGCACCCGCAGCCGCGGGATCCGGGAAGACACAGACCTGTCGTGCGCCGCTGCCAGTCGTGGGGTCCCCGGCTGCCAGGTGGGTTCAAAGCCACATGCGTGTCACAGAGGCAAGGCCATTGCGGCCCATCCCTCACCTTCCCTCCTCTCCCCGCCAAGAACCCTGGACCCCAGGGTTCAGCCGTTGGCTCCAGAAACGGAGGCACGTGCATCTCACAGTCTACGAGTGACGCGGCGAGAGGCCGCTTCCCTCCATCACACGAGGCTGGGGTTCCGGGCACCACCCCTCCTGGCCGCCCGGTGAGTGGGGGAAGATACTCTGAGAGCTGGGTACCGTCAGCCCATTTCCCGTGCAGGAGAATGGACGGGGCCCCACCCCGGTGGGCTCGGATTTTATTAGTGGCGGGGCCGGCCTCCTGGGAGCAGGAGCCGCACGTCTGCCCGCGCCATCAGGAGCTGCTTCGTGAGTTTTGACTACAAGGCCCCGGGTTCAGGCCTGCACCGGGCCTGCAGGTGAGCTGGGTGTGCCGTGTGATGACGCGCCCCGGTCACCTGGCGTCTGGCCACGGGGAGCCGCAGGGGGCAAGCGGTAGCAGTGGACGGGCCCGTGGGACGCGGGCATGGACACAGGCTGTGGGTGGGACGCGCACCAGGCAGAAGAAGGGCTCGGGGAGGCTGTCGCCGTGGGCACTTGGGGGCGGTGCGTGGCCGAGAAGGCGGTAAGAACGTTGGAAAGTCATGTGAGCCGCAGCTCCCCCGACACTGCTAACCTGGGGCTCCTGAAATAGAATCACAGTGACCGACGGTTAAAAACATGGCCTAGCTTTTTTTTGCCTTTCAAGTTTCAAATTTATAAAATTCACAGTTTCTAAGCTGATTGCTTGTTTCTCGATGTAATAGCGCAGTAAGTGTCTTCATCTCAGAATATCCAGGCATTTGCTGAAAGAGCTAAGAAGCTACTGTGGGTGACACCTCGCCTGGGCCCGTGGGAATTCCCAGGGGGCGTGGCCCAGCCGACACCCGCGGCTCCGGCACCCAGAGTTACTTGAGAAGAAGTCTGAGTTTTCATCGAAGGAGCCGATTAAACAGGCTCTGGGGCAGGAGGGGCCCTTTGGGTGACACCGGTACACTCGATCCTGGTTGGTTTGGCCTCCGCTGCTTTGGAAGTGGCGGCTCTGCGGGCGTGAGGGGGTGCGGGCCGGATCCGTGGTCAGCATGAAAACACGAGAGCCAGACTAACTGCCGCGGGAGAGCCGTACTTCACAGACGGTTTACAGAACTCAAGAGGACAGACTGTTCTCAAACACCATTAAGTGAGTTAAATTCGTCATTAAACAACTGTTATTCCGTGATAAGCAGTTTTGTCCAAAATAACCACTCGGAAACCCTTCCAAGTATGGCGTACGCTTGAAAATAACAAATCTGCTTTCAGCTGGCCTGCGGCCCCCTTTCCTCAGCTCTGGCCGCCCGCGGAGCTGGTCTGGGTTTGGTGACGTTCTGCCCTAACCGGACCGAAGTGCCGCCGTGCCGCAGGCTCACTAAATGATTTACTGCAGTGAACGGCAGAGGCGTGGCGCCCAGAGCGGGGTCCGCGGGGCCCATGCGCCTCACAGCCAGCATCTGAGCCCTTGTGGGATTTGCTATCTGCCACGGGGGTGGGGGCCACAGAGTCCTACGCCTTTCATGGTAAACGCCAGCCACCCCGCCCCGGCCTCTCCCAAGATGCCCCGACCGCTGCACCTGCTGGTGGTGTGTGCAGACAGGCTGGGGCCCAGGGAGGGCTGCCGGGGCCACCTGCCCTTCCTTCTTCCAGCCCTTTCCTGAGTCTTTCTCGTACTTCTCACTCCCCTCCTGGTCCTCCTGTTTCTGACCCCGGAATGGGGCCGAACGCCAAAACCGTGTGCCTTCCCTGTCTGACGTTCTTGTTACCCTTGGGAATTGCTTTCTTCACCAGTGTGTGAGCAAAGATCCGTGCGTGCGTCTCGTGCGGATGGCCCCGTGCTGGGGGCTGGGGGATGCACGGGGACTTAAGACCCAGGTTCTGTACTCGGGGAGTGAAGGCTGCAGTATATGACCCCAGCAGGGATGCTCTTAAACGAGAGAGCAACATGATAAAGAGTTAGAAAAGTTAAGGAATTAGAGGTTGATGCAGGATGGGATTTCCCCTTTAGGTCTAAAGATGTCACGGTATTGTTCTTAAAAGCTCTTTTCTGGGGGCACCTGGGGGCTCAGTCAGTTAAGCATCCGACTTCAGTTCAGGTCATGATCTCAGGGTGCATGAGTTTGAGCCCCGCGTCGGGCTCTGTGCAGAGAGCCCGATTCAGATCCTCTCCCTCCCTCTCAGCCCCTCCCCCACTTGCACGTGCTCTCTCCCAAAAGTAAATAAACATCTTAGGAAAGCTCTTTCCCAGGCTTAGTGTCGGGTCAGGAGCATTTCTCCCAGGGCCCAGGTGGTGCTGCTGTAGCGCGGGCTCCCCGGCCACCATGCGGTGAAACATCGCCGCTCTCCCCGAAATTCCGAAGGGAGTGCACACGGGCAAAATCCAGTGATCAAAGCTGGACATTGGCCAGAGCACCGGTTATTACTTCTAGAGCACAGGCCCGACTCGGGGAGACAGCACAGCCGACGGTGGAAGTGAAGTTATGGTCTCCCTGATAACTTAATTCTCCAGGAATTTCAGTGGACAAAGCGAGACGACAGTGCCCAGAGGCACAAGCTCCTCATCAGACTCCTGGGACGCTCCCAGATGGGCAACGAGCGGAGGAAATGTTCAAAACCTGCTTCATAATGAAGAACAGCAGGCCATGGAAACTTCTAGAATGTTTTGCCTGACAGGATGATTTAATTTTGTTCTTAACTCTCTCCTGACTTGTCAGATCAAGAGCAGTTTTTCAGAAAACTCACTGTTCTCTGCCTCTGACAGAAGAGGATAAATGGGCTGTTCCTTGGATGTCAGGTAACTTCGACATGCCTGAGAGAGATTTTTCAAGAGTGATTTCCCACAGACTGCGTTAGAGCTTGTGTTCTCACTCCATCTTTTTCTCTGGGCTTTTACTTATTAAATTAATAATAACTTACTTAAAGTCCACAATGTCCTTTTTCCAGAGGACAATCTGAGGCATCTGTGTCTTCAGAGTCAGACATCTTGGGGTCTGACCGGTTGATGTAGAGTCCTTGAATCCAGGAAGTTCTAGATTTCTGATTTTTGCCAAATAGCACTTTGGTAGCATCGTTTAATATGCTCTTAAAAGCCTAGTCGAAGTCAATATTTTATTTAACACTTTACACTGCTAAATAATGACCACTTGTTACTTATATCAGGTAAATCTGTTTATTCAAATGCAAGGGGATAGGAGTTTTGTCTTTGTGATTTCTCTAGTGAAGAAATTATATTTGAGGCAAAGAAAGGCATACAGTGGGTATCAGGAAGACAAATAGGTATCTGTGCCTGTCTCAATTCCCTGTGACCCTCCCCTTCTCTTCCTGTCACGGCATGTCATTTGTCGACGTCACTTTTTATTGCAAAGTGAACCAACTCTTGTGGCACATACTATCTTCCCAGAATGCACCAGCCCTCGAGTCCACTTCTGCATGATTTCTGGTTGACCACTTAGCATCTGAACACGACAGCAGTGAAGCAGTTGCCCTGTGTCAAGGGAGCCAACAAAGAGTAGAACAATCCTTGTCTTCCCACCGTTAATTGAAGTTCTTCCTACCTCATGGCATTGTTTCTGACGTCAACACCTCTACGCAGAGTGTCTTTCTCAGAAGAGCAGCAGAGGGGTGCCTGGGTGGCTCGGTCAGTTGAGAGTCTGACTCGATTTTGGTTCAGGTCATGATCTCAGGGTTCGTGGGATTGAGCCCCTCGTTGGGCTCTGTGCTGACAGAGTGGAGCCTGCTTGGGATCCTCTCTCTCTTTCTCTTTGCCCCTCCCTTGCTCATGTGCTCTCTCTCTCTCTCTCTCTCTCTCTCAGCATAAATAAATTTAAAAAGAGAGAGAGAAGTGGGGGGACGTTATCCTGAGACTCGTGAGAGTGTGACCCTCACCTCTGAGCACAGGACAGTTCCATAAAGCAGGGAAGCTCAGGACGCAAGAATGAGTGTCCTGGCAGCCGGCCTCATGAACACTGGGACGAGCACACTTTTCAGAAGCCGTCTCTACAGACGAGGTTTTCATTTTCCTCCTGAATCTGGTCAGTGACTTAGCTCAAGTTTTATAGAAATGATACAGATTCAATGCTCCCTTTCATTGATGTGTCCCTATAGAAATTCCTTAAGTACAGGGAGCCAGAGAGGCTGTATTCGGGAAGCAAACGAGTCACCACATGATACTCTAGAGGAGAACACAGGCCAGAGGTTTGGTGGGATTCAAATCAGGTCCTGGTATGGAATTTGGACTACATCCCGGATGAGTTTTGTATAGTTAATTTTTTATTAAAAACACCACTGGCAGGGCTGTGGATGGTGAGTCGGAGATGCCCAAGACAGAATCGCAGTAGCACCAAGAACCACAGCAGCATTCGCGCCGCCGACTGTCGGCTGAGGATCCAGAAGGCGTCAATTCAGAGGCTTTACACCCATCAGTTCAGTCAGTCTTTACGCGGCCCATGAGGAAGGGTCGCTTCATCTGTGCTGTAGATGAGTATATTGACATGAAGAATCCAAAATCAGTATAATTTAGACCTCACCACAGTGTTTTAATGAGCTACCTTTCCTGGCCCATGTGGAGGCCAATCAGACACACACACACACACACACACACACAAACACACACACACACACACACATTTACAGGGATTTTACTATAATGAAGTTCTTTATAATATGACACTCGTTATAAGATGGGCTATACCCAATGCCTTCTGTGACTTGTTATTAAAGGGACCAAAATAAATTGTAATATAATTATTCTTCCATGACACGGGGCCCACACACACCGCCATCACCTCCCCCAACAACCACCATCACCATCATCACCGCCATCACCACCACTGTCACCTCCGCCACCACCATCACTACCACCACCAGCACCACCACCACCACCAGCACCACCACCACCACCACCACCAGCATCCTCACCACCACCACCAGCACCAGCACTACCACCAGCACCACCACCACCACCACCACCACCAGCATCCTCCAGCACCACCACCGCGCCCCACCACCACCACAAGCACCACCACTGGCACCACCTGGCCCACCACACCACCACCACCAGCATCCCACCACCACCACCAGCGCACCACCGCCAGCACCACCACCACCACTGCCAGCATCTTCACCACCACACCACCACCAGCGCCACCACCACCACCAGCACCACCACCAGCACCACCACCACCAGCATCCTCACCACCACCACCAGCACCAGCACCACCACCAGCATCCTCACCACCACCACCACCACCACCAGCATCCTCACCACCACCACCACCACCACCACCACCAGCGTCCTCACCACCACCACCACCAGCATCCTCACCACCACCACCAGCACCACCACCACCAGCATCCTCACCACCACCACCACCAGCATCCTCACCACCACCACCATCCACCACCACCACCACCAGCATCTCTCACACCACCACCAGCACCACCACCAGCACCACCACCACCACCAGCACCACCACCACCCTCACCACCAGCACCACCAGCACCAGCACCACCACAAACACCATCCACGTCCGGTTAGAACGAGGCTCAGTTTACCGGAGTTTGTACAGAGGCTTCTCCGTGTCCTCCCACTTTGCTCCCCTGGGCTCCTGCGTGGGGCCTGCCCGTGGCGTAGCATGATGCCTGGGACCCGGAGCCACAAGAAGGCAGAGCGCCGCCAGGTGAGGGGGGTCCTGCCCCGCCTCTGGCTTAGGACGAGCACGTTGGGTGGAAGGATGGTGTTGGGAAGCGGTGGGCCTAGACCCCCTGCGTAGCAGCCAGCCCGGGCACTGCTCCGGTGAGGACCTTGAGGTCCAGAAAGGCTGTGCGACTGGCACAAGGTCACACAGCCAGTGTGCGGCGCCTCGTGGGCTAAAAGTCCTGCCTTCATCTGTGTTATCAGACTCTTAGTTTTCATGGTTTCAGGCGTTTGTTTTCACGGTTACAGTTTTCATGCTCTTTCTTTGTTACCTATTAACCCCACATAGTGCGGGCTCAAACCTGGGGGGCAATCACTTAGCCATAAGTTTGCCACCTGGTTTTGTGTCCTGCCTCCTGGAAAGCTTATTTTTCCTTTGTGAGTGTGCAAGGGTGTGCACATGGCAAAGGTGGGCTGAGATCCAGGGCCTCCGTGGCCCCTGGGCAGAAGGATGTGGCCCGCAGGCCAAGCGTCCTGCCCTCTCCAAGGTGCCCTCCTTCCGTCCGCCAGCGGAGCCAGCTTGTGGGCCCAGGGCCGCAGATGGACAAGCTCTGAGTCTTCTCAGTGCGGAAGGCAAGGAGCCCTTGGAGAAGGAAGTGAATTCTTTGTTTGCACTTTTACTAGCTTGTCACACACCTTCTTCGGCGCTGGTGTGAAGACGTCCATCTGGCGTTCATGTCCCACAGGCGTTGTTAACACAAGAGCTGCCTCACTAGGAGCACAAAGAGCCAAGTCTGTGACTCTGGCAACTGAAGAGGTCACTCAGATGGGCCTCAGAGGCGCACGGTGCGTGCTTGTCGCATCAAAGAGCTACGTCCTTACGCTGGCCTGGAGAAGAAGCCTAAGTTCTAGAGGGGAGACACCCCCCAGTGTTGGGTAGGCCAGCTCGCCTGCCCCCTGGCGGTCTGGCCGCGCTCGGGGCCCATGTCCCGCAGGGTGCGGAGGCTGCCGTGGCGTGGGCTCAAGCAAAGGGCTATGAGCATCTGAGCTCTTCCGCGGCCTCTGCTTTCCCCTCTTTAGAAATAACCGGCCCTGTGCGCGGGGTTTCTGCAAGCGCGCCTCTGATTACCCGAGGTGGCTCGGGAATGTCTGGGGCACAGCTGCGTTGTTTTATACGTCCTGTTAAAGAATGAGAGTAGACGTAGTTAATAGGACTTGGCCATAGCATTTCCACCAACGTGCCTGTGGCCGCTCGGGTTTCGTCTTTGCCGGCCTCAGCGTTCTCCGGCCGTCTGCACCGTGGGGGCCAGAAAAGGCAGTGGTCCCTACTCTCTCATTACTGACCACAGAGAACGGCTATAAGTTAGTCATTCTAAAAAGAAACATTACCATTTACTGGTGTATAGTTGTCAAACCTGCATAACAGGCAAACCAGTTCTGCCCCCTAAGCATGTTTCACAACCTACCTGTCCGAGGGGGTCCCCAGAACCCGCACCTTTACTAGGATTTGTGGTAACGGCTGAAGGAGATGTTTAGCCACACCTGCTCACAGCCTCTCATAGGCCAGGACTGTGGCTGCAGACAGTCAGGACCTTGATCTCCCAGTTCTGTGGTCTCGAGCGGGCCCCAGACTGCCCTTGGAGGGGGGGTCTTCACTTGCCACTTCTGTGAGTAAAGAACATTCTACCCAGTGTGTGTTATGGTTAGACGCCTAACTGATATGATTCTCAAAGCAAACAGTTCCTCATTTAACCAGCTGCAGAGATGAGATCGAGTCCATGCCCTTGGTCTCTGGAGTAGCTCTATTTATCAAACTCTGAGAAAACAGAAAACATGCATGAAAGAGATATACACTATTTTGATCCTCTTGCATGGGAGCTTTGGGGGAGTAGTGAGGTGAGTGTCCGTGCAGACCACCCGATTCTCCCTCCGCAAGAAGAGTTTCACAGCTTCCGGCCGTGCCGCGGGCCGCGGTGGGCATGTCTTATAAAAGCAGTCCCGGGAAGCTGTGTCTTCTGTCAGGACATTGCGAGCATGTGGCCAACGTCACCGTGGGGCCCATGTGTCGGGGCCCATGTGTCAGGGCCCGTGTGTCACCAGCGAGTGGCACCGTATCTCCCTGTGGTCTGTCATGCTGTGTTTCCTTCCGGGGAGCCGTCCCTCAGATGCGTGGCTCCATCCACCCAATGTGCCTTCCGTCTGTCAGCCCAAGTCTACTTTCTGCCAGCCTTCTCTATCCTTGTTCCCTTTCCCTAGGTTGATTTCCTTCTCATTCATTTAAAACTTAACCTTGCTGGGATCGAGTGCAGGTCCCTGGCAAACCATAGCGTCCCTGGAGGTTCCATAGCAAATCCATGCTCATGTGAGCCCACAAACCCCAAACCATTTCTCATCTGTGCTGTCCTGTAAAATCAGCTGATTCTATCACATTTCAGAAGAGTAAAGATGTACAGGGTACAGACTGACACGGCCACGCAGCGTGCGAGAGGCAGCCTTCTCCGATGCACTTGGTTGCACTATAGTCGTAGCACAGTGTTGACAAGGGAAATGTGTCTTAACGGGAAGTACAGGACCAGTGACTCTGGCCGTTCGAGGGTGTCAAATCTAAGCAAGGGGTTAGGTTGGGACTTTCCCAAGCCGATGGGAGGCTCCGTCGCTGCACAGGCTCACGGGAGGCTCTGGCTCTCGGGCTGTGGTCCTGGTGCCAGGGGAGGACGGCCGCGGGTGTCCGGTGAGCGCCACCGTGGTGGCCGTGTGGCTGTGATTAACCGCCACCCGAGGGGCGTCCTGCGCGTGTGCACACAGCCTGTTCGAGCTCTGTCCCCATTATGTTGAGGAAACAAAGCGCCTGCAAAAGTCCTTGGAAACAGAACAATAAAATCCAGTTACCCTCCGGGGAGAGCAGTTGGCCGTCCTGTGGCTGCCTCTCAAATAGACACGTTGGGTTGTAGGATATTTCTGCCTTATTAATATTCCCGGAAAGAAATCCCACACTGAAACACTGAGTGAAAGCGTTTCATTCCAGAATGAAACGGGACATGTCTCTCCATGGGGCCGTCTGCTGGAAGAGCCTCCAGGGCCACTTTGGAAAATCTGCTGGAGACAATAAGCGTGAGGCTGCCTTTCGACATTAGGAAATGAGTGGACTGTGTGATTTGGAGAAACGGCCTAGGTCTGAAAATCCGACACTGGCGGCACATATCCAGGATAAATGGCGCTGGGGGCCCGCCTTCCGTCGGCCAGTCCTCACGCCCTCACTTGTGCTTGCTCAGTTAGTAGGGCTTCTAGAGGGCCCACTGTCAGCCCCCTGAGCGGCAGCTCGCGTCCTCAGCAGGGTCACTCTCCTGTTGTCCTGCCCTTCGTAAGTGCCTCCCGAGCCCTGCCCGGCTCCTGGGTGCCGCCTTCACGCGCCCTCGGTGTGCCCACTGGGAGCGCACTCACCCAGGGCGCTCGCCCCGCAGGGATGGCGCGGAGGCCCAGAGTGCCAGCCTCCTGACCTGGTGCGGCTGGGGCGTGGGCGGGAAGCGGGCCTGTCACTGAGGGGCGTGCGGGTCATGAGGGCGCCGTCCTCAGCCCCGGGGGTGGCGGTGTCTGCGCCTTCCCTGCTGGGAGCAGGAGCCCCTGACCTGCGTGCCTGGTGCAGTCGCACCTGTGACCACAGTCGCGCTGCGTACTCTGGGACGCACCCAGAAGCCCCCTCTGGCTTCTCTTCATTTTCCTGTATGAAGACCGAGAGGGGAGGGGCCTGAAGAAGTCCTCGGGTCCCTTCTGAAACAGGGCTTTCAGCGCTCTGCTCGCCCGAGGGCTCTGGGTTCTGTGCCTGGCGTCTCCACGGGGGTCAGGCCCACACGGGTGCGTGGGCTCCCTGAGCGCTGGTTTCCCAGGCGTTAATTAATTCAGTGTTTGTCATCGGGGAAATTCCGATCCAGCTGGGATTATGACACATGCGTCATTTAGCCAAATTTCCACAAGAGGGACCCTGCGGAGGAACGTCGCTGTGTGTGTTTAGCGCTGTGGGTGCCGCAGCCCTGGGGTCCCCGAGAGTCGTCAGGAGGCGGAAGCGCTTGCTCAGACCTTTTATTAAACAGATGCTCTGGCCAGTGGGCGGCTGGGCAGGTTAGTGAGTGGAGCAGAGGGGGTGGGTCAGGCTCAGGAGCTGATCCCATGGATTTACGGCGCCGTGTCTAGTGCCCACCATCGTTCACGGCTCCCTGTGGCCATTTTGAAAGCCCTGCTGAGGCGTAGGTGTTGCCAGTGGTCGTGAAGCTGACCCAGGCCCTTGTCGAAGCTCAGTCATCCTCTTGAAAGTGGCAGGTGACATGGAGGAGGACTTTGAGGAAGCGCGGTGCGCCGTGGGGCCAGGCTTCGCCTGAGGTTGGTCTGCGCTGGAACCTCACTGCTCAGGACCCTCTGATCAGGAAGCTGCATAAACCCCTTGCTGGAGGAGCGTCTTTTTCGTCTGCAGCTCAGGTGTTTCCTTCAGCAGCCCCTCCTCGTCACAGACTGTTCAGTAAAAAGAATCCAGACACACGGCTTCCTTTCCTAAACTCAGCACAAAGCTGTCCCAGCAAAACCAGTCTGAAGCCCTGGGGGTGACCTGCATGAAGCGTTTGGCACCGGGCCTGGTCTCCATGGGTGTGTGGCTGCTGGTGGCATCGGGAATAGAGAGGAGACGCGGTCCATGCTCGCTGAACTAGGCAGTTAAGCGTTCCTGAAGACGGTGAGCTTTGAGCTACTTTCTTTTATTTTTTTTATTTTTTTATTTTTTACAAATAGTTTATTGTCAAATTAGTTTCCACATAACACCCAGTGCTCATCCCCACAAGTGTCCTCCTCCATGCCCATCCCCCCTCCCCCCCACATCCATCAGTCCTCAGTTTTTGTCAGCATTCAAGAGTCTCTCATGGTTTGCCTCTCTCCCTTTCCCCCACCATTTCCCCCCTTCTTCTCCCCCTTTCTTTTAAACTTTATTTATCTTGAGAGAGAGCAGGGGATGGATGGAGAGAGAGGGAGAGAGAGAGAGAGAGAGTCCCAAGGAAGCTCCACGCTGTCAGCACAGAGCCCTACACGGGGCTGGATCTCATGACCCGTGAGGTCTTGACCTCAGTCAAGATCAGGAATTGGATGCTTAACTGACTGAGCCACCTAGACGCCCCTGAGCTGCTTTATTAAAAATGGGGAAGGATTGAGTAGGCAGAGAACAGACGGTGTTCAGGGCTGGGGGGTACGCCCCTTGAGCAGCAAGGCTCCTGTATAAACTATGGGCTCACAATTTATACACCTAAGGCACGTGTTTGGGACGAGTTTATATTCAAGGAAGACAGATATTGATGTGGTTTCTTTGGTTTTGTTTTCATATCCCATCGTACTGTTAGTTTTTTCTAAGGAAGATAAGATTTCCAATTACAGTCATTGATTGCGGCTCCAAGGGATACGAGCAATCTTTTCTCCAAAGTTCTGCCCTTTCCCAGAAAACCCGTGCTCCCGAGCAGGCTCGTGACCGCTGACGGGGTGGGTGGTGCCAGCAGAGCAGAGGGACGGAGCCGCTGTCCAGCTGCCAGCACAGACTGTGGGTCACAGCCACAGCCTTAGGAGATCACTGTGCATCATAAGAATCATGCCTGAACACTCTTCCCCTCTTAGCATCTCCAGGCTTGATGCTTCATTTCAAAAATGAAATCGAACAGACCTTCCAGAGTCTTCAGACACCACCAGGTGAATTCTTGAAATGAAAGGAGACTTGGGGACACCTAGCTGATGAATGGTTGGTTGAATTGGTTAATAGTTAAAGACTGAAGTCAGGCGTACAAGAAGTAATATCCCATTATTAGTATCTCATTATCTCATATTAATATCTCACTCTGATAGCCAGCACCTCCTTGATGAGATCGGTTTCTGCAGACTTAGCCACATGCACTAGAACGGGTTTTTCACAGTGTAGGTACCAGACATCAATAACTTTTGAATCCTTGACAATTTATTTGTGAAATACTGTTTTTAAAAGTACAATCCAGGGGTGCCTGGGAGGCTCTGTTGGTTGAGCACCTAACTCTTGGTTTTGGCTCAGGTCATGATCCCAGAGTCATGGGATGGACCCCCTCCCCCCAACCCAAAGCGGAGCTCTGTGCTGACAGCGGGGAGCCTCCTTGGGATTCTCTCTCTCCCTGACTCTCTCCCAATCTTTCTGCTCCTTCCCTGTTCGTGTGTTCTGTCTCTCTCAAAATAAAGAAGGAAACTTTAAAAAAAAAATAGAAAGCAACGAGTGTGTGCAGAACACCTGACACAGGATGGCAGTGTCTGGACCGTTTGCTAGGTGGACATTTGGTCCCGTCACTGGGTCCCGAGCAACCAGCTTGTTCTCTCCTCCAGCCCCGGACCAGCCAGATGCCAGGCTGTCGTATGGGGGCACGGCTCCCTCTCAGAACAGCACCCAGCGGGGGTTTGCATGTTGGGGCTCGGGGAACTAAGAAGACCCCATTTCACACCCTGGGTCAGCCTCTTCCAGCCAGGTCTCCATCTGGTTATGTATCCCCAGAAGGACAGGTCACTCTTCACCCTGAGGGCCTCCTGTTTGATCACGTTAGATGAGCCCACTCGAGGGTGCTGGGCACCGTGCCAGAGCTCAGGCCCACCAGCCGCTGGGTTATCTCTTGGTTTGTAGTAATAATAATAGGGTTGCAGTGAGTGTCCTCATAGACCTGAAGACCTTTGTAATTTACACTGTATTTATAGTGACAAGCACTGGTTTGGCTCCCTAGGACCGTAGTGGGGTCTCAAGAAATCTTTCAGAAACAATCTCAGAAACACAATCCATTGGTGGGGGCATGGAGTAGATTCGGTATAAGTCAGCTTCAAGCAGAGGGAGTGATGCTTCTGTAGGGTGGAGTCAGAATTTTTCTTTGAAGTTTCATAGGAACACGTATGATCCTGGTCACAAGATGACTAAGGCGTTCAAGTGGTGGAGTTTGTTCTTGATGGACGTTGACTCCAGGTGGGTTCTGAGTGCCTCTGTCTCCGTGACCGTATCTTTGAACAAAGACATGCTCTTCCTTTCGAGGCCGTCGCTCTGTTTTAGGGGCCTGGGGTTGAGGGAGGCATCCCGTCTCATGCCAGGATGAGAAAGGCCTCCTGAAGCACTGTAGCTATTCATGTGTTTCGAGAATAACATTTGATAATTATTTATTTTTTAGGTCTTGAAAACACTCGACCTAAGAAATGTTGTCCTTTTGGGAACATAAATGCGTTTTTGCTCAGGAGAGAATTCAACCAAGAGTAGTTTTGTTCTCCTGAGTGACCCTGGCAGAGCGGAGACTCTGCCTTGAGTCAGGACGACCTTAGAAGGACGATAAAGATAATCCTGTTGGTGAAAATATTTACCCGAGAAAGTGGCTCCTTGACGCACGGACACGTGTCCTCAGACACCTGCTCCGCGGCAGGCGGCCAGATGCTTCCTGAGCCTGTGGCCTGTGGGGACTGTGTGTACTTGCTGCCCAGGCCACGAGAACCTGCCATGTGCTCACCCACACTTTGCTGTGGGCTCCCGGAGGGAAGAGGCGGTGTTTTCACGGCACGCACGGTTTATTGGTGGTCACTGAGTGATGAGATCGCTGTCTGTGCGAAATGTAGGAAGACCCAGAGACATAAATATTAGTCCTCGAGGTAAATATACACAGTTAGCTCTTCAACCACTCCAATTCCCTCGTGCACATCATGGACTCTGATGGCCTTGCCCCAAGAGAATTAAAATCAAAGGCCAAGAGTTTCTGGAGCATCACAGGCAGAGGGACCCCTGGCATCCCCACCACAGCCCTGCGAGCCCCGAGGGGACGCAGGCTCTCCACGCGCATCTTCGCGGGACTGATCCCAGAGTCCCACAGGCGTGGCTGCCAGCCCAGCGCCCATTTCCAGCCTGTGTTGTGTTACCGAATTGGAGCACAATCACCAGCCTGTGAGCCCCTTTGTTTAGAATAATGAGAAAATGTTGAAAATATGGAAATATGAAAATAAATATATTAAATATGTAAATACAGAGAAGATAGAAAAATTGGAGTTAGTACATAGAGTTGAGATTTTGTTTTTATCTTAAGACTAGAAAGCATCGTTCTTTTTCCCGAAGGCTTGTATTTGGGAGGGGGACCTCACTCGTGGTCTCCAGCGTGGACTTAACAATGGTGAGTAGGGGTGCCTGGGTGGCTTAGTCGGTTAAGAGTCCGACTCTCGCTTAGGTCATGATCTTGCAGTTCGTGGGTTCGAGCCCCGCATCGGGCTCTGTGCTGACTGCCAGCTCAGAGCCTGGAGCCTGTTTCAGTCTGTGACTCCCTCTCTCTCTGACCCTCCCCTGCTCACGCTGTCTCTCTCTCTCCTAGAAATAAAATAAAAAACATTAAAAATTAAAAAAAAAAAAAAAACAGTGGTGAGTAGCCGTGGGCCTCGCAGAAGTCTGGGCACCTCTCAGTGGCCAGAGGCCCTGTGCCTCACGCCCCGTCCCAACACAGCGCTCAGACCCGGGGCTGGTTGTTCCCCGCTTCCTGCCGTGGCCGCCAGACACAGCCCTGATCCTCTGCGAGGGCCGCTGGGCTTGGAGGACTGAAGCGAAGCCCGTGTCCTGCAAAGGAGGTTCTCTGCATGCTTGCTGTGCCGGCTGAGGCCCCTTGAACCCAGGCCGGGCCCCCCAGAATACTGCACCCTCCCCGATGCCCCTGAGCTCTTCCCTGGTCCACGGGCAAAGCCTGGCCCCTTGGACCCTCACAATGCACATGGGACACTCGATCGTAAGTAAGATCGTGTCATCCTCCAAATCCCCCCAAAGGCTTCTGGTTTCCCTTCAGGTAAAGTCCACGTGCCTTCCTGTGGCCGCCAGGACCCCACGCAGCGGGAGGGGATCCACCGCTGTCCTGCTCCTATGCTCCCCTCACGGTGACCCAGGGCCGGGCTGGCGGCGTGTGGCCAGGGGGAAGGCCCCAGGTCTCTGAGCGCCTCTGCTCTGTACGTCTTCTCTCTGCATCACGGGAGGCCTTCCTTCATCTCAGCATCAGCATTTGCAGCTGCTCTGATATTTTCTTTTCTCTGCCAGATTCTCTGTTGTAAACAATATCAAAGCAACTTTATTTCTTGTTTTTATAAATAACCGCCTCCATCAATTTCCTATACCTTTGAAATAATAAACACAAAACCAGGCAGCCGGGACTTTAAACCAGTCATAATTAGATGCTCGGAAGCTGATTAGCGTCGATACCCGTGACACCTCCCACCCCACGAAGCCACTTGAAACTGCAGGAGCCGTCAATAGACCTGGCCCCTTCCGGTTCCCTGGTCCGGAAGCCCACGTGACACCAGGTGTCTATGTTGGCTGACCTGGGTCCAAAAATACAGAAGTCGTCGTGTGATGATGTCTGAGGAAAGCACCATCATTCTGCTTCCTTTTGGTGGCACCCAAGCCCTGAGCGAGCCACGCGGCAGCACAGAAGTGAACGCTCGTTAGGGTGCACAGGTGGGTTTTAGGGTGTGACTCAGGCGGCGTCCCGCAGATACCTCAGTTTGTATTTGAAAGAAAAAGAGAAAAGAAGAAACTAATTTCTATACCAAAAGTTTCTGTTTTTTAAAATAAGGACATTTCATAGAAAGCGAAGGTGTTCATCTTACGACTCAGCAGATGAAATGATTGTTAAAATGTCACAGCGTAAACCAGGCTCCCGGGACCCCAGTACGTGGGGCAGACAGCGTGGCTGCGCCCGAGACCGGGGCATGGCCGGTGGCCGGGGCGGTGCACTTCATGCGGCCCCCACCAAACCAGGATTAGTGCTCAAGTGTTTTCACAGAAATCGCACTGAGCACCGAGGATTCTGCTTGGCCTGTGCAGATGAGTGGGCACCGCCGGGCTGAGCCGCAGGCTTGTAAACAAAGTGCCGTGGGAATTCTGCTCCGGCTTCGCACAGGGCAGCCTGGCTTCCTCTCTCTGCGATGCTTCTCCAAGTGGCCGTCAGCCGTGTGCCTGTGGACCACAGGACGCTCGCCCGGCCTGCCCCCTGCAGGGCCGCGCCTCGCTCAGCTGGAGAGCACACCCGTGCAGACAACCGTCCCTGTGTGAACAGAGATTTTGTGTCACGTCGTGGAGCCTGCAGGCTGTGGTTTTAACAACAAGATCCAGGACCACTGTGCAGGGTGAGGAGGAGGCAAGCCCAGGAGCGAGGCCCGTGCAGGGGTGCAGCTTTGTCAGCACGTGGCCCCAGAGCTCCCCGCCGCCCTGGGCTGCAGGCAGGCCTGCAGGCCTCCGAGAAGCCCGCTGCCACCTGGCCTGTCTGCTCCCGGCCGGCGGCCCGTCCCCAGGGAGGAACCCGACTGTCTGTGCGATGGCGGCCCGTCCCCAGGGAGGAACCCGACTGTCTGTGCGATGGCGGCCCGTCCCCTGGGAGGCTGTGCGTCTGTCACAGTGGCCCCATCCGGGAAGAGGAGCCCTGCCGCCTGGGGGCAGCTCACTTCTGTCTCAGGCCTGTTGCTGCTTTCATACATTTCCGAGGACCTGATCCATTTCATGGTGACATTTCCCTTCTTGTACATCTGTCACTTGCACGCAAGGAAAATTTGCTCAGTGGGTTATGAATTTTTTTTCTGTTTTCTTCCCATTTTGCATTTTCTTTTGTCTTTTTTCCTCAGAACTATTTTCGAGCTGCCGCCCTGTCACCCAGTGACATCGCAAGGTGACTGGCGAGGGGACCTCCTCTCTGCTCCCGGAGGAGAGTCCTCTCAGAAGTAGCCCCCCGAGCACTGCCACGGAGGGCTCGCAGTCCGCCAACCAGGCCGGCCGCTTTCTCCGGCAGCCCCTCCCAACCCTCCCCATCCCCCCCCACCCTCAGTCTAACCGACCTGTCTTACCTGCCCCTCGACTCAGGGGGGCCGTGGGACTGTGCTCCCCCCGCCCTACCCACAGTGAAACCCACTTCCCCTCTGATGCAGATGGCACCCCCATTCCTGTCTCCCCAGCTGTTACCCTTGGAGCAGCGGCCGTGTACCCCCAAGTCTGGGGTAGGTCAGGACCGTGTGCACAGGCGATTGCTGCCACTGGACCCAGCGCCTTCGCGGGGCTCACCAGTGTCCGCGGAGCCAGTGCAGTAGTGTGAGCAGGCAGATGGTGTGTGTGTGTGCACGCGCGTGTGCATGATCCCTGCTAACGCCGCCCAGTGCGGGACCAGATGTGCTCAAGGAAGGCCTTGCAGGTCTGGCGGCTTTGTCTTTGTGAGACAAATGCATTTTTTGTATTTTCTTTATTTAAAATGAAGTTCAGGGGCGCCTGGGGAGCTCAGCTGGTGAAGCGTCCGACTTGGGCTCAGGTCATGATCTCACAGTTCGTAGGTTCCAGCCCCGCGTAGGGCTCTGTGCTGACAGCTCAGAGCCTGGAGCCTGTTTCCGATTCTGTGTCTTCCTCTCTCTCTGCCCCTGCCCTGCTCACAGTCTGTATCTCTCTCAAAAATAAGTAAACGTTAAAACAGAAACTTAAGCCACTCGCACAAAATGACCTGGGTGGGTCCCCCAAGGTTAGGCTCTGCCCGCCGTGCAAAGGCACCATCCTTCCTTAGAGCTGCTTTCCGCAGGCACGAGAGCTTCATTTTGCCCCCAGCACGCCCTGCCCTGGAGTCTTGAGGCTGATGGGCTGTGGGATCGCGGGGAACGGCTTCTGCAGGTGCGGGCGTGGGGGCCGGCGGGTGGGGCACCCCATCCCCGGGGCGTTCCTGCCGTCGGGTCTGTCCTGGGGCCCGAGAGGCTCTCCTGCTCCCGTGGCTCCTCGGCGGGGAGCCGGGTCTGCCCTCGCCCCCTGTCCCGGTGCCGCTGCTCCTCGCCCCTCCAGCCTCCTCCCGAGCGCGGGGCCTGCGAGGCTCCCCGGCTCCCGGCCCTGCGCCCCACCCGCAGCCCCCGGAGGAAGTGCCGAGCAGATGGTTAGGGTGCGCGTGTCCCTGCGGAGGAGGATCTAAGTTCTCGGTTCTGTCAAAGGGGCATAACACGGCTTTGTTCACTGTTAGCCACCCCCCCACCGTGAGGACCCCCATCTCTTCTGGGACCCGTGTACACAACGGGGGGGAGCCGGCCTGCACGGAAGCCTGCGTACGCGGCCGACGCCTACTTGTGCAGAGATAACCCCACCTCAGGCGTGGAAGGGAAATTTAGGAAAACCCGGGTGTATTTAAGTGCGTAACATGTTGGTCTCTGAGTGACTCGCCTTCCCTCGCGAGGCACCGCCGCCCACCCCATGCCCCTCGCCCCGCCCCCGGCCCGGCCCCGCCCCACGCGAGGCGTCTGCGGCTCTAGGGCCCGGAAAGGACACGCCCGGCGGGGACGCTGGGGCGCAGGGCTGCGGGCTGGGGCCGGGGCCGGGCGGGTGCGGCTGGAAGAGGGGCTGCCGCGGGCGAGGAGACTGCAGGGGCCGAGCTGCCAGCTCCCGCCCTGCGAGCCCTGCGGTCTCCCCCGTGCAGGCCTGCGGCTGCGCGCCTCCTGCCGCCACCTCGTGCGTTTCCTGACGCGTCCCGGCCGCGGGGACGTCGTGCGTGGCGTTGGCGGGAACGGCGCCGCCCGCGAGCCGCTGTCCTCACACCTGAAACCGCTTCGTCCCGGGAGAGATTTAGATGTCAGATGCCGTCGTTTGCAGTAACTAGGACCCAGCACAGTACCTGTTGCAGTGCTCAAGTGAGGGGTCATGTGAGCTCACTGACGCTGAGGCACCCCGACGTACTAATTGCCAAAAAGTAGACATTTCGTTACAGAGGAAGATACCTTCTACTCTGTGGGTTCTGTGAAATATGAAAGCAAAATACTTTCTTTTTTTTAGGTTGTCCTGGTGCCAAAAAGAATGAGTTTCTGACGAGCATTCTGGACGCGCTGTCCACCGACATGGTGCACGCCGTGTCCGACCCCTCCTCGGGCAGGTACGCGGCACTTGACGACGGGGCGCGGGTCCGGGAAGACCCGGCGACCCGCCGGCTAGAAGCTGGCGCGGGGCGAGGCATCCGAGGCGTGGTCAGCTTGGGAGCCCCCTCCCCAGCCGTGGTCGGCGTAGGAGGACCCCGCGGGGCTCCCGGGAACGGAGGGGTGGAGCCTGCGGGGCCCCCAGGAAAGGGGTCCCCTCGCAGACTTCCTGTTGCCCCACGTGTCCGGAGGGCTCCGTCCCGCGACAGAGCGGCCCGGCGGGGGGGCCGGAAGCTGGGATTTGGGTGGCGGCGCCGGGGGGGGCTGGGTGGGAGGAGGGAGAGGAACGGAAAGCCGGCCCCGGTTCCCCCGGCTTCGCCTTGGAATTGCTTTTCAGAGCCATCGAGTGGATTTTACTACTTTGAATTAAAATGGTTGATTTCAGGTTTTCAAAATAGCCTGTGTCTACTGTAGAAAAGTCCGTACGAGACGCCGGCACGAGGTTTACCGTCTCGGGTGTGCAGTCCGGGGCGTTGTTGGCACTGCCGCCGCCCACGGTGGCCGGGAAGTCGGCCGTTGCTCTGGCGGCCGCCGGAGGCCCGGGGGGCCGGGGTCCGAGCCGCGCTTCCCCGCCCCCCGAGCGCCCTCGTGCCGGGTCCCCTCCCGTAACTAGCCGCGGGGCCGGGCCCCCAGCGCTGCCCCCCTCCCCACAAGAACCAGTAATTTATCTCTTTATTCCAAGAGCTTTTTCCGAGGGAGAATCTTCGCGTCATTCTTTCCTTAGGGCGCTGTCCTCCCTCCTGATTACCTGGCCTCTTCTGCGTGATCGAAGGCGGGGCCTCCTGGGCCGGAGGGCGCCTCTCTCTCCTTCCCTCTCTCCCTCCTTCTCTCTCTCCCTCTCTCCTCTTTCCCTCCCTCCCTCTCTCTCCCTCCCTTTCTCTATTTGTCTTTCACTCTCTCTTTCCTTAAGAGTAAGATTTGAGAGGAGAAAAAAGGGCAATGCTCATGGAGAAATGTTACAATCGGGCAGTAAATTAAGCTTAAAAACGCAGGAATCTGGCCTGTGTAGCCACATGGATGGACCTTGAGGGTGTTATGCTGAGCGAAGTAAGTCAGGCAGAGAAGGACAAATATCCTATGTTTGCACGTATAGGAGGATTAGGAGGAACTTAACTGAGGAACAAGGGGGAGAAGAAGGGCGGAAATGGTGGGGGAAAGGGGGAGAGGCAAACCATGAGAGACTCTTGAATGCTGACAAAAACTGAGGACTGGTGGATGTGCGGGGGAGGAGGGGTGGGCATGGAGGAGGGCACTTGTGGGGATGAGCACTGGGGGTTATGTGGAAACTAATTTGACAATAAACTATTTGTAAAAAAAAAAAACACAAATAAACAAAAAACGCAGGAAAAAAAATTACATACGTTTTAACTTGACATATTTTTGGAAAGATTGCTCTAATCTGAAAAACTAAAATTGAAGATAGTAAATGAACTCTCTGAGAAGAAAATTTCACAGCGCTCCAATGCGCCGGAGCCTGGAACTTTCCACCTCAGTCAGGGGTCACGCCCCGGGGACACAGACCCTCCAAACCGGGAGATTCCAGACACTGGGAGCCGGGGGACAAGGGCCAGTGGCGCAGTTTGACGTCTGGGACGTTTTCTGAGATTTGACTCAAAGCCAGATCTTCTAGGAGAGTTTTAGTTATTTTTATCTTAAAATATCAAACTCCTCTCTAATCCAAGGGAAGACGTCTGGTTGCCACTTTAAGCTGCACTTTTATTGTGTCCTGCGGTGTCCCTGCGGGGTACAGTGGGATGCCCGAGAGTCACACCTAAAGGAGTCGGGAACATTGGGGCCCCAGTGTCTGTAGAGGCCGTGGATGTGCGAGCTGACCTGAACCCGAGGCTCGGGGGCGCCTGCCCTCACTGGAGAGTGTGGACCTGGCCCACACCGACTGTGTCATTCACAGGCATAAGTGCTTTGTGTCATTTGCAATTTTGAAACCAAGTTGAAGTGTTGTTGCCATGCCTCCCGGAAGCGCTCAGGAATGGGGCAGGGGGTGGGGGCGGCCTGCCTCCCGGAGGTGGGCGGGGGCGGGGAGGTGGGCAGGGCGGTGGCCCTGCCTCCCGGAGGGTGGGCGGGGCGGGGAGGTGGGCGGGCGGGGCGCGGCCTGCCTCCTGGAGGTGGGTGAGGTGGGGGCGGGGCGGCCCTGCCTCCTGGAGGTGGGCGGGGGAGTGCAGGAGGAGGGCAGGCAGGGCAGGGGGCTCTGCCTCCCGGAGGTGGGCGGGCGGGGAGGGTGGCGGGGCGGGCGCGGCCCTGCTCCTGGAGGTGGGTGAGGTGGGGGGGGCGGCCTGCCTCGGAGGGCGGGGTGGGGAGGGGGCGGGGGAGGCGGGGCAGGCGGCTCTGCCTCCCGGAGGTGGGCGGGGCGGAGGAGGTGGGGCGGGGCGAGCCCTGCCTCCTGGAGGTGGGTGAGGTGGGGCGGGGTGCCCCACTCCCGGAGGTGGGCGGGGGCGGGGAGGTGGGTGGCGCGGCCTGCCTCCTGGAGGCCGGGCGGGCGGCCCTGCCTCCTGGAGGTGGGGGGTGGGGAGGAGGGGGCGGGGAGGAGGGCGGGGGCGGCTCTGCCTCCCGGGGGTGGGGGGTGGGCGGGGCAGGGCGGCTCTGCCTCCTGGAGGTGGGCGGGGGCGGGGAGGGCGGGGCAGGGGCGGCTCTGCCTCCCAGAGGTCGGAGGGGGCGGGGCGGCGGGGAGGGGGCGGGGCGTCCTGTGGCCGCGGCCCTGACGCCCCGCGCGCTCTTGCAGGCTCTCGGAGCCCGACCCCAGCCACACGCTGGAGGAGAGAGTGGTGCACTGGTATTTCAAACTGCTTGACAAGAACTCCAGCGGGGACATCGGCAAGAAGGAGATCAAGCCCTTCAAGAGGTTCCTTCGGAAAAAATCGAAGCCCAAAAAGTGCGTGAAGAAGTTTGTCGAGTACTGTGACGTGAACAACGACAAGTCCATCTCGGTGCCGGAGCTGATGGGCTGCCTGGGGGTGACGAAAGAAGAAGGTAAAGCCAGCGCCAGGAAGCGCCCCAGTAAGAGCCTTTCTCGTTGTTCGTGTTTGCCTCAGGCCCGCCGCCGCCCGCCGCCTCTCACACGCGTAGCTCGTCCGTGGGTCCAGGTGACAGGAAGGCCGCCTGCGTGAGGTCATTGTCCGTAGGAGTAGCGGAGGCCGTCCACACCCGTCCAGGGGAAGCCGGTCGGAAGCGTGTCCTGTGAGGACGAGGGTTCCGCTGCTCTGACCGCGGCGGCCGGCTTTCCAAACGCGTCCCGCGTCCCGCGTCCCGCGTTTGGGGTGCAGATCCGGGGTCGCCGAGGGCCGCTCAGCAACCGCAGGCGCTCAGGCCGCTGCAAGCGGTTCAGCGGTTTCTATTCTGCAAACCCGCGAGTTTGGTCGCTGAAAACGTTTTTAGCCGTGTTACCTGTCGAGTGTGTGTTTCATAGGAAGCTGGCCTCTCAAACCAGCTGTTGCAGAGAAAGAGGCTTCCCTGCGGTGGCCGGGTCCCAACACCCGCAGTGGCGCAGGTGGGACCCGCGCCTGCTGGCCGCCCGGGCCTGTATGGCTTGGTTTCCCGTGTGTGCAGTGCGCGTGCCGGGGAGGGTCACCAATTTCAGTAACACCCCTGAAGAAGAGACTAACGAGCTAGAGGCATTATGCTGGGGAAATAGGTCAGAGAAAGACAAGTATTGTATGATTTCACTTGTGTGGAATTTAAGAAACACAACCGGCGAACACGAGAACGGTAGGAAAAGTAAGATAAGTACGGCTACAGAGAGGGAGGCAAACCCTAAGAGACTCTTAAATACAGAGAACAAACAGGGATGATAGGGGGAAGCCGGTGGGGCGACGGGTTAAAAGGGGGGTGGGCACTAAGGAGGACACTTGTGGGGACGAGCACTGGGTGTCCTATGTAAGCAATGTATCACTGCGTTCTACCCCAGAAGCCACTGCTACACGGATGTTAAGTAACTCGGATTTAAGTGCAAACAAAGAAGCCCCGTTAGCGAGTGGACTTGAGTGTCAGGTCATCTGCTGGGTGTGGCCGTCCTGTGTCCCCACCCGGCCCGGAACTCCAAGCCCCAGGCGGCTGGCGCACGCACGTGGGCTTCCGGAAGCAGCGGCTGCCCTCCATCTTACTGTCCCTGTGTCCTCAGCCCTTGTCACAGGGTCCCCCGACGTCCCGCAGCTCCCAGGTTCCAGCCAGATCTGTGTGTTTGTGACACGCTCCTTCCCCTTGAGAAGTGAATCCTGGAAAATTCGGCTTTATTTTGAGGACTCTCACGAGGGGTCTCTGAGACTGAGTGTGCTTCATCCTGGGGGCCCATGGTGGGACTAGAGGCCGGTGTCTGTCCCGGCCGCTCTGTGACACGGGTCCCCCCAAGAGACTGTGCTGTCAACAGGGCTGTTCTGGGCAGTGATGAGGGTGCACCGCTGCGGGTCTGTGGGACGGCGGGTGGAGCGCGGCCTCCAGGCGAGTAGGACGGTGACCCCCGCCATGCCGGGGACAGGCCAGCCGTGGCCGTGAGTCAGCTGCACAGGAGCTCACGGGGCTCATGACCCGGTCCTGTTATTCTCCCAGCTGTGCCGGCTGGCAGCGTGCAGGACACACTGTCCCCACAGTCCCCACTGTCACTGTCACCGCAGCCCGAGCCGGAGTTGGGGGTCTTCCCGGGGCTACGCAGCCCGCACCGGCCTCTGCTGCATCCTCCCCACACAGCTGCCCCAGCACCGAGAGTTAGACCCTCATGGCTGCCCCCGGCCAGGCCTTGCTTTCCGTCAGGCCCCTTAACCCACTGCAGGCTGGCCCGCGACCCCCGGACGGCATTGGTGTGAACACCAGCCACACGCCACTCTGCGTTCCTTTGCGACCTCAGGGACATTTCTGGCGCTTCTCCACTGCTGCTTGTGACTTCTTGGACCAGGACAGCCACCTTCACTGTGTCCCTCACCTATTCGTCGACTTTGGTCCCCACATAGGGTCCCAGGAAACTAGGGACCTCATGTGGTTTTAGACAGAAATCCCAGCAGCCTGGGCCACTCGGAGGCCTTCAAGGGTCGACGCGGGAGCCGGGGGCAGCAGGGGCCACCAGACCCGCGGCTGCAGCACCAGGGCGCTGTCAGCCTCCACTCAGCGGTGCTGGCGCTCCCCCATCCGCCCCGTGGCCTGTCTCTACTGCCACCGGATGGGCACGGCGTCACCCTCTGCACACACGAGTCAGGTGTGGGATCAGCAGCACATGGCACCTGCTCTTTCTCATCTCCTCCCTGTCACCCGGTTCCAGACAGCACAGATCGGTCCTCTGTTCACAGGGACCCTGCCCCTGGGCATTTGCCTGGTGGTTGGATGAGTGCCCCAAACCTGGAGCTGCACATCGCATGGTGGGATGTCCCTCGTGGGTGCACAGCGCTGTCCACAGATCCCTAGAGTCGCAGCAGTGGGGGATGCGTGGCAGCGAGTGTGCCTCGGCCCTGGACGGAGCTGGGGTCCCCTCTGAAGGCTGTGAGGTGGGCCTGGAGCCATCAGGAAGTGATTCAGCTCTGCCTTCCTGCAGGGGGCTGGCTCTCTCCCCATCCCGCACAGCCCAGGGCACAGTGTGGACCCACCTTCTGCGCAGGATCGTGTGTGGTCATTACCGGGGCAGTGGGGCACCATGTGATCCACGCAGGCCCCACGGGCACCGGGAACCTCTGCGCTCTTCATCTGGATCCCGAGACCTCGGGACCTCCAGCGCCCAGGAGGTGAGCCCACGTCCCCTACACCCGTCGCAGGGCTGTGACCCCACGGGTGACGTCCTCGGTCCCGTTCTGGAGCTGCTCTGCTCTCCAGACGACATCAGTCATTTGTCCGTTCATTTACCCAGCAAATCGCCGAGTGTCTGGTATGAACTAAGGAGTGGACAGAGGAGCTGAGCCTCAGAGGTTTCCGCTTACAGGAGAGAAGCAAAAGCTCACCGCCGGGTGAGCCACGGGGACGGCAGTTTGTGCGAAGCGTGGCGGGCGGACCGCGGACACTGCCCGGGCTCCGGCTGAGGAGCTGGCAGGCGCTCGGTGGGACTGAGGTGTGAGCACAGCCGTCAGGACTTTGGGGTGGAGGCCTGGAGAGCGTCGTGGCAGCCCCGGGGACACTCTTGTGCCTCAGGACTCTCAGCAGCATCCCAGGGTGCAGGGCCTTAACCCGGCCCTGGCGGAGAGAGTGGTGGCCTGGTGGCAGGGGGCTGGCTGACGCCCAGAGGACACTGTCATCTGGGCAAACCCGTGACCCTGAGACGCGGAACACCTACCGGTATCTTTTGTTTCCTTCATCTTCACTCACTCCTTAAGAATGCATGTTTTATCCTAACGAACATCAGAAATTAAATAAAAAACAGTGCGTGACTTTTTTCATCAAACATGATGAGACCCGTGCCTTCCCACGTACATCTGTTCGCGATCACGCACACGCGTGTGCCTGCCGCGATGCGTCACCACAGGATGGGGGCCTAACACGTGTGCTCCCTGATCAGTTATTTTAGGAACTTACACAACATTGTGGATTTACATTATTTCAACTAAAACGTATTATCGTAAAGTTTGATCTACATTTTCACTATTGCCAGAAAATAGGAAGGAAAAAAAATTAACTGAAACTCTTGACAAATGATAAAACCAAGAAAGGAAATATTTCTGTAGGTTTCAGGAAAAACATTCACCAAACATTACCTCATTCCCTCATGATTCTCCAAAATGACCATTGCACAGAAGCTCAGCAAGTAAGAAATATTCATTTTTGACCAAATTAGCTCTTTCCACCAAATTGCCATGCTAACCGCGGCCCTTCCAGGCGCACTGCCCGGCCACAGACCACGGTTCGCTGGGTCACCTGGAGCGCTTGATACCAGTGACCTGAGTGCTCCCAGCGGCTCCGGGCGCCATGCCCACTGGGCGCCTGCGCAGCAGTCCCCTCTGCTGTCGTCTCCTGGATTCAGTGATGTGGGGCTGCTCTGCTCCCTGGGAACAGCGCTGTCGTGGGTGGGGGAGGGAGGGAGGAGCCAGCGGGAGGAAGGTGGAGGCAGGTGCCCCAGGAGCTGGACCCGGGAGGATGCGGGACCTGACCTTGGGGCTGAGCCTCCCACCTGCTCTCCCAGTTCGGGCCACATGGCGGGGCCACAGGACAAACACCGTGCATCTTGCACGTGTCTCCCTCCACCTTCCATTTCCCTCGAGGACTTGGAAAAATTGTTGAGCTAAACATGCTAGTTTTTTTTTTACGATTTAAACATAAAGCCAAAAGGTGTGGGGGAACGGTGTTACGTACTGCCCGGGGCCCTTCCCTGGGAGGCCTTAAGAAATGGGGAAGAAAGGTCTGTGGTTAGTAGACATTGCTTTGGAAGTTGTGGTAAAATGAAACCTTCTTCTGCAGGTGGACTGGGGCATCTGTGTTGTCCGAAAACGTGCATGTGGTCACTTTTCTGCGCCGCTGCATATAATCTGGGCATCTCCCCAGACATATTTTTCTCAAGTAAAAATGTGCCCCTTGATGACACTTCCCTAAAGTGATGCTGATCCTTCCTGAAAAATTATACTGAAACTTTCCCTGAATGAAAAGTATTTGGTTTTTAATAGTGTCTTTTTGTTTGTTTGTTTCCCTATAGCCCCTAGAGTTAATGCTGAAAGCACTTCTAATAGACAGGTAAGTGTTGTTATCTATATTTTAACGTTCATAAGTTGTCTGTTTAATTATGGCCAATATAAAAATTAGGGTTCTGGAGATTTGGAAAGTAAAATACCTTCCCCAAATAGGAGAGGCCACATACCACACACACAGCTCAGTGAGACCAAAAGAACCTTGCAAAATTCCATCAGAATCATCGACTTGTTAAATCATCAACTTAAAGATTTGTGTTAATTTTTTTACTATCTCAAATTTCTTTTTGTTATTTTTAGGGAAAAAATGGAGTCCTGTTGTTTTGTGGAAAGTTGTTTTTAATAATTGTCCGTGGATTTGCAATTTATTTCTTAACAAGTCATTAAGGAGGCCACGGGGCCAGGAGACCCTCTGCACCTTCAGGGGAAAGTTCTCTTTTCACCCACGCATCTTAATAAGACAACTCTTCTGCTCCAGAAGGGATTTTCAGTGTCCCACCATGTGCATTTAGAAACTTGTTGCTGTGTCTGAATCCTGTTCTTCGCACATGCAGCTAAAGGAGATAGTTGTACGACTCTCCAGCATTCCCTGCCACAGCCATCCAAAGTTAGAATATTCTCCAGAGGGCAAACAAACATGAGTGGGTGCATTCCTCCCTTCCTCAAGGTCAAGGCAAAAACCCTCCCTCCTTAGGACCACTGGCCGATTTATAAAGTCACCTGTCTGATGGCAGTGGACATTTCCCAGGGCAAGCCCTGCATTTTTTGTGGGATTTTAATGGAGTTGGCGAACGCCCAGCTTGGGTGTAATTGAAAACCATTTCGTTTGGGAAGACGTGGTACGATTTCCTTTGTTTAGTAAATGTCTATGGTCTTAACTTTGTAAATCCCACCACAAGTTGCTCCCACGTTAGAGCAGGGCCGGTCTGGAAGCTGTTACCGCAGCCAAGACAACACCGCAGGGGGCTGTCATTACCCGAGGTGACGGTTGCCACGCGGGGGGTTGTCATTACCCGAGGTGACAGCCCTCCACTGCCAGTACACTTGCTTCAAGACACAAGCCCCCCTCTTTAGCCGTTTCCCAGAAAAAGACGCTGGAGCAGTCTCTCCAGCTCCCCCTCTGGCGTCAGGACGGATGCGCGGACTTCCACGCCCGTGCGCAGCGGCCATCACTGTAGAGCCTGGGGTCAGGTCCCCGTGTGAACCCGCTGGGGCCCCACGTGAGGGAATGACTGAGGTCCGGAGAGGTTTCTGAGAGGAATAAAACACTTCTGAGCACCCAGATCTTTCACTGTGTGAATAACCACAGACAAGGGACGTTCAACAGAGGGAGCCGGGGGCCCAGCACTTAGTCAGAGAGCGAGCGGTCTTTCCTGATTTCTTCTCGCTTCCCGGCAGGATTCAGACACCATCCGAGCAGGTCCCCCGCCAATGTGCCCCCATGGGCGGCCTCGTCTACGCCAACACTTCTGACCCGTTTCCGCAACTGTGAAAATACGCTGGCGGCTTATCTTTACCCCCAACTAATTAAAACAAAGCTCCCCGTTAGCTCAGAGCAGGAGATAGGTTCTTCCGTCTTCTGACCACCTAATAGCATGTTTATCTGCGGAGGAAAGCCAGCCCCAAAGCCTCAAAAATGTTTACGTTTGATTGTTTTAAATAATCAGAAGCGTGGGTCAATTCATATCGGCAGGCATTGATCCACGTGGAGAAACAAATCTCGAAGATTGTATGTTGCTTTTCCTTTCTGTCCCAAATGACTTAACTGGCAGTCGAGGTGCAGAATGGCAGTTTAGGAAACAAAGTTTTCAAGTTGAATTTCTTCTCGAGAGATGAGCTACATGGAAAGGATGACAAGAAAATTTCAAAAATCAATGTTGCCTTTATCAAATCTGAAGCATGCATTAGATTGTTAAAATTATTGGAGCACCTGAGGGGCTCAGTAGGTTAAGCATCTGACTTCATCTCGGGTCACGATCTCACAGTTTGTGGGTTTGCGCCCCGCGTCAGGCTCTGAGCTGTCAGCACAGAGCCTGGAGCCTGTTTCAGATACTGTGTCTCCCTCTCTCTGCCCCTCCCCCACTCACATTCTGTCTCTCAAAAAATAAAACAGACATTAAATAAAAAATTAAAAAGTTTTCTTATATAGTAAATCAAGATGACAGGAGACTGCACAGCACATTTAATATATTGAATCTACTTAAAATACTTGAAGCAAATGCTAATTTTCCAGCCAGTTTGTTTTTCCTGATACTGCTGCTCACTGAAAGGGATGGAAGGGTTGGAAGTTAACGTTTTATTTAACCTTATGCCCAAAGTGATCAAACCAGCCCTCCTGCTTGGTGCCTCTATTTAAAAATACAGTACCATCCAACACAAATACAAAGACGTATTATTAATAAATAACGATCAGTTCTAAGAAGAAAACTAAACTAAAAATTAATATAGCGACTGACCCCTAGAAAAGAAATACTGGTTTTTCCCTGTTGCCAACGGGTAGGCTGACGCCATGTGTAGAAGGCAAGCTTTACTCCCCACAGATGAGGGATGGAAACTTCCTAACAATGTCTCCATTTCTTTTTTTTTTCCAGCCAAGGAAGCAAGGGTAGCAGCTCTCACACCCCAGGCGGTCCCTGGACACGTGGGAGACTCCCTCACCAAGACGCAATTAAAACAAAAACAAAAACACATAGTATTTGCACTTTGTACTTTAAATGTAAATTCACTCTGTAGAAATGAGATATTTAAACAGACTGCTTTGATCTGTGAATGGAAGGGCAGGCTTCAGAAAACTAATCACATACAATGTATGTGCCCTCTTCGACCTTGGAAATCTGTACCTGGTAGAGATGAATTGTGAGTGGCTTTAAGCTTAAGTTCTTTATCCTGCACATGCTGACATAGAGCTGTTAGCTGGGCCCCGACCCCCTGCCTTTCTCCCCGCCTGGGGCCGCCGCCCACCATCCAGGCCCCGCTGGCTTCCTCTGGGTCCCCTGCATCCACAGCATTCTCGAATCCGTGTCGGAAGCTTCGAGGAAGTCGCTGTCCTCTGCGGCCCTCCCCTGCCGCTAACGAGTGCATGGGCTCGTGTGTCCTGGGGTTCACGTGGGTCTGTTGTGCTCCAGAGGCCTCGTTCTCCCAGTGGGTCCCGTGGCTGCCCGGCCACCCACTAGGTCCGGGTGGCGCCCGCAGGAAAGGCCACTTCCAGCCTGTCTTTGATGTGCCGCTTTTCCCTCTCGAGCCTCACTGTGAGTGCTGCCTGTGGCTCAGATTAGCCACGCAGGAAGGCGCGAGAGCATCGCTCCTGCCGCCCAGAGGCAGCGAGGAGAGGCCCAGTGTTCAGAGGAGCGGGTCTGGTCCCGGCGCGTCCACTGACGGGTCCACCCTGCTTCTGTCCTGGCACGTGGCCGCTGCCCACCGAGCGCTGTTCCACTCCGGGTCCTCCTGGGAGGTGAGACAGTCCCCTGAGCAAACTGGGGGCATCCTCCTCCGAGACGGCGCAGCCGCCGTTTACTGCACCTGGACGCTGGTCTTTCAGTTCTGATGCCTCAAGGGCAGCAGGACGTGTCTGTGGGAGGTCCCCCCAAGTGGCACTTGGGAGAGCAGGTCAGGAGCTGAACGCCCACACGGTGGGCACGGAGCTGGGCCCCCACCCCGGCGCGCATCTGCTGGCCTGAGCAGCTGTCTGGAGGAGGGTCCTAGAGCTGCGGGCACCAACTTGCGATGCTGTTTCAGCTCCAGCTTCTGGTTGGAAAACTAATCTTCATGGCCCCAAATCCCCCAACGCACGTCATGTAAACTGATCTCTGTGCATGAAGTTATTTTATGAGGCTTCTTACTTATTTAAACTGTACGAAAGTAAAACCCAAAACTTTGGAGCCACAAAACCAGCTTCGGTGTCTGTCACGCTGTTTAAGAAACGGTTATGATCCTAAATTTATTGGATAATCTTTTATATTTCTAAACTTTGGATTTAATCACTTTTCTTAGATTCAAATAAAATAGGCTTTCAAAACTCTGCTCATGGTGTTTTCTTTCCAGCAAAACATAGCCCTTTAGAATTGCTTAGTCCCAGCACTGCCTGCTTCAAGGGACATAGACAACAGTTCTTGGCCCGAGTGAATGATCCTGGCCCGGCCCCTGCAGCTGTGTCTCCAGACATGTTACTCAAACTTTCTGTGCTTCAGTCTCCTGCTCCGTAAAACAGGGCCGGTGGCCATACGCACCTCCGGGTGAGGATCACGTGAAGTGCTCAGGGCCTGGCAGAAAGGATGTGGTGTTTGACCCTGTCGTGGGAAGCAGTCATTCGCAGCCAGTACTGACTGAGCTCTGCGGAGCGCCCCGCACTCCACCAGACGCCAGGCCAGACGATGGAGAAGGGTCTTATTCTGATTGAAGCGATCACTCTTCACAAAGTCCCACACTCCCCCCCAAGTCCCCGTGTTCCGTCCTGGGCCAGGCCCTGCATTTCACCCTGAGCACCCGGGCCGGGCCCTGCATTTCACCCTGAGCACCCGGGCCGGGCCCTGCGTTTCACCCTGAGCACCCGGGCCGGGCCCTGCGTTTCACCCTGAGCACCCGGGCCGGGCCCTGCGTTTCACCCTGAGCACCCGGGCCGGGCCCTGCGTTTCACCCTGACCACCCTGACCACTGCAGAAGCTTCCGAGGCAATCCTGCTGCTTCCACAGTCCTCCCTTCTGGCAAATCCCCTCTTGTGCATTTTTTCCTCTTCTTAGAAAAGAGCGATCTTTGTAAAACTCAATCTTAGCAAGTCAATTGTGCAGAAATGGAGCTAGGAGAACACAGTCACAAGGAAATGCTCGTAGATGGGGTGGGGCCTGGAAGGGGTTCCAGAGCGGGGAGGAGAGGGTGAGGCATTCGGTGGGGGGCTGCAAGAGCTCAAGTGAAGGCAGGCAAGCAGGAGAGGCAAGGTGGGTCCGGAAGGTCGTGAGCCAGCATGCGTGGGCTGCGGCAGATGGTTCTCGTCGCAAAGTATTAAGATTTCAAATCTAAAACAGAGGTCTCTGCCTTACATACCTGGTGCAGCTGTTTTTAGTGATAGACGCCTCCCTCCCCAACCGTGCTCATGTTTAAAAAGGGTCTCCTGCATCTTTGTCAAAAACTTCCAAGTTAGAGATTTTTTAGAAGTGAACTGACTGACTCACAAATCATGCCCATGAATCTCACACCTGGAATTTTTTAAGTTATCCAGGTGAAAGCTTTCTTTGAATCAATGTGCAGAAATGACTGATATAATCATACGCCGACAGGGGTACAGAGACCTCATGCCAACATCAGAGCTGCCCCAGAGAGTAAGAATGCACGCAGCTCTAAGGTCAGGGTCTTATGGTGATGATAGCGACAGTGGTGATGGTGATGGTGGTGATGGTGGTGGTGGTGGCGGTGGTGATGGTGGTGGTGGTGATTTTCTTCTGAAAGTCATAGACAAAATTGTAGACATAGACCAAAATTATAAAACGCATTTTTGGCTAATTAGATATCTAGCCATTTTTGGTATTTCTGCACTTAAAAAGTTATGTGAGCCATCTTTTACTAAAGTCTGTGAACAAGCTACCCCACAACTCCGTGGCTTAAAGCAGCCCTTGTATGTCCTCGTTCACAATTTCTGCTCAGGCCAGGGCGGGGCGGTCTAGCCTGGGCTGAGCTTGACCTGCTGCCTTGCCTCACACCAGGTGAGTGTCTGCTCTAGTCCCTCACCCTGTGTGGACCAGTGGGCCATCAGGGGTGTGTTCCTACACACCCAACCGCACACATGCATTCAAGCCTTCGTTTGTGACCTGTCTGCTCATGGCTAATGGCCAGAGCCCGTTGCATGGCTCAGAGCAAGCCACAGGGCAGAGAAAGGCCTGCCAGCCAGCAGGAGGTCATGGCCGTGTGTGGATGTGGGGCCAGAGGGAGGTCACGGCCGTGTGTGGACGTGGGGTCAGAGGGAGGTCACGTCTGCTGTGGACGTGGGGTCAGAGGGAGGTCACGTCTGCTGTGGACGTGGGCCCTCCTAGGGGAGGGAAGACGCGGCACCTGGTCTGCACTCCAGCACACAGCGTGCCCTGAACCTCCTGCTGGCAGCGCTCAGTGTTCAGATGCGCAGCTGACTGCATGTGTAGGGGATGCACGTCAGCGCGTCAGCCTCAGACGTAGCGAGAGCTCAGACCATGCGGTAAAACCACACGGAGCTGGAGGCTTCGCCATTCAGGTGAGTGTGACCTGTTGG